>JBBPQG010000522.1:0-18656 GCA_038092395.1 Boletus variipes var. fagicola | reverse complement strand
CTACAGGCTGACAGCTGGCTCACTGGAGTGCAGACAACTCTCCAATTCTGGACAAAGACATTATGCCACACTGTGACCAAGTCTGCCAGGTCTGCTAGTGGGAACCTGGCTTGCTACTTCTGGCGACGTTAGCCGACGATCAATGGAAGGACTAGCCTAGGACTCTGAGTCAGAGGGGACTCTGCCAGGTTTGGACTGCAGGCCCAGGGCTGACATGGTGCAGATCACGATGTACTAGTTGTAAGTAGTACTGAGCACTCCCGATTCATTGTCCTCTGAACCGCCTGTCGAAGAAGTGGGTGAGTCAGAACAATCGTCGACAGATCGAGCACAAGACGAGGGACGAATAGAGGAAAATCGCCAAGCCAGATGGCTTGGCGGTTGAGTGTGCTTGTGCAAGCGAGGTGGGTGTGATCATATGGTACATCAGGCAGTGGCGACAGATCCACATGCATTGTATTGGAGAGACACTTGCACTGCAAAACGGCACTCACCCTTCACTCAAATACATGAGGGAGGTGCTTAACTTGACCGCTGCCTTGGTATGGCTTGCGAACAGATTAAATTCTCACCCTGAAGATGATCAATATGGCCAGGACATTATGGCTACCTCATGCCTGACTGCAGGAAATCGCAATCACAGTACATTTTTGATCCAACCTCCTGCCCAGGGTGGACCAGGGGATTTACCTGTTGTCCGACAGGGTGCAATTTTCCTGCGCCACATTCTCTTTCCACCCTACTCGAGTGTACCCCACTTTTCATATGGAAAGGAACTAAACATCACTACCTGGATCCGCCTTTTTAACTGAATGCATGATCAATTGTGCCTGCAGGCTTTACCCCCACCATTTATTCTCCATCAACAGCTTCTGGCAGTGGGTCGTGTTCCAACCCAAAAGTGCATGTTGCGCCCTCACGGGGTCGGAAACGATGCCCTGTTACCTGAACTTGCAAATCTCTGCTTTCCACTTCCCCCAGTTCCCCAAAACATTGCAGAGGATTTACCCTATGAGGAGCAGGTGGAGTATCTTGGAGATATGGTACAAGACCTCCCAATGGAATTGACACACCTCTGGCGACAATTTCTCTCCAACCTCATCCAAAAATGTGGCAATTTGCGTGGTGCAAGGGGTGACGCTTCTCATTGCCACCTTTCCATGCAGGAAAGGCAGAATGTTACACAAGAGGTACTTCTGAATATTGACCTCTCTACGGTTTTCAACAGAGTTCAGTACCGGATGCTATACTGGCGACGCTGGGCAGAGGTGAAGACATTAGTGCCTGAGGGAGTGGGACATGTGAGATGACAGCTGCATGTCCTTTTTGACCAACTCCTCTGGGTTCCTGTACCAGCATCAGACTGGGTGTGGCTATATCAAAGGGACAATCGCTTTCACATCTTTCCCCAGGGCTGCACCTTGAATGCCCCACAAATTTTGATGCATCCACTTTCTGTACAACCACAATGGAATAGACATCCAGTGATTGGTGAAGATGCTAACATGGACAATGTGGTACCTTGACAAAGAGCTAGGGTACCACAGCCGGTGCCTTATGCGCATCTCAGACAGAAGGAAGCTCGGATTGAGTTTTGCAGGCCCGTGTCAGGTGGCTCCCTTCACACCCTTCTCATGTGCCATCTTCATCCCGTCACCTGTCACCTTGCACGACACCTCGGCATCTCCCTTTACCATACATATAGAGGGCTCTGTATGCATCTATCATCCCTTCTTTCCCTTCTTTTCTTTCGCAATCCACTTGCTCGTTCATGTCCTGTGATCTTTCACCTTTGGTCATTCGGTGGTCTGACAGTTTGGACTACTTTGGCAGCAGCTTGTGCTGGTCACTGTCAAGATTGAAAGAATCTGATCTAATACTGTAATCCCTGGTGGCCAGTGGTTAGCCAGAATGTGCACCCACATATGATCATATCACAAGCTGCCAGCCTGCCCGAGCGTGAATGCGTGCCTTCTTCCAATGAGCCTGACATGGAATGTACCAGTGTTGGAGTGTTGTCATCGATCATCGATCGACATCCACTCACGTCCAGGTCTCTCCGAGTCATTATCCATGGGTCTTTGATGTTCGCGGTCACCTACATTTGTGTTGTCTCCCTCAGATCGAGTGTATCCTTTCGCTCACCGACTCTGAGTCAGCATCACTGCAATACCAATCCTTTCTGTCACGTATCTGAGTCCTACATTTCTGTCTCGCACCTTCGTTGAGTCACAATCAATTATCGTCAATTGCCATTGTCAATCACACTCACGACCAACCCTTTTTCTCATGAGTATGATGCTGCAACAAGCCTCTAGCACATCCTGCTCCTACACATTCAGGCGGCAATCTATGGCGACTTCACACTCACATGCTGATAGGATTCAGTGGAGTGCAGACAACCCCCTCCAATTCTGCACAAGAACGTTATGCCACACCATGATCAAATCCGCCAGGTCTCTGGAAACTTGCCTGTGGGTCCCTACTGCAGCTGGAGTGGGAGCGTGGCTTGCTACTTCTGGCAACGTTAGCTGACGATTGATGGAAGGACCAGAACTCAGGGAGGGGGGACTCCGCCAGGTTCGGACCGCAGGGCTGACAGCGTGGATCACAGCATACTAGTTGTAAGTAGTACCGAGAACTCTTGCTTGACTCTTGCTCACCCCTCACCGTCATGGTACAAACATTGTCATAGTAAATGCACTCCCCATGTGTCTTCGGGTCTGTTTCCTCTTCAACAACCTGTCTGTCTGTCTCTGATGTATATGTTTCAGGATTCTCAGCAAGACCCACACCTTCTGCCAGTGCCAAGTGGCATGCATTGCACAAGAACCTGCGTGACCATCTGCAAGACCCAGAAGGCTGGAACAGGCTCATCCACATCGCTGAAGATGTGAGTGATCTCAAATAGATCAAACAGACCTACTAAGCCTTGCTTGACACATATCCGAACACGGTATGATGTCTCTCCACTATCTTCAGGCAGTGTGGCTTGACAGAAAGTTCAAATCAAAGTCCTCAACCCAAATTGCCTATCTCAATCACTTCTTGAGTCCTTGTCTATTCCAGGATGCTGACGAATTGTTCAAGAGATTCCTAAGAAGCTCACCACTGGTTGATCTCTGGAGGTTTTATCTAACCCACGTCCGGTTAGCAATGAGGCAACTGAAGTCCGATGTGAATGGCATGTTGAAATGTTCTCTTCAGATGAGTGAATACATTGCCAGCCAGTCGAGAAGCGGTCAGTAGGGCATACAAATTTGCCCTGAATCGGATCAATCAAGACAAGGACAGCAGTGAGATATGGAGCATTTACATCCAGTTTCTTAGAGCAGGAGAGGTATGCCTAACACTACACAAGATGACGACTACTTGGGAGGAGCAACAAAGGATTGATGCATTTCATAAGGTCTTTCACCAAGCTGTGTGTAACGACCCTTGGTCTTCAATGTAACAATACCGTATCCCAACTGTACCTTATGGAGGGACTTTGATATTGAGCTCGTAGGATATGTGATCCTAGACAACAGAGTGTGATTAACAATATAGGATTATGGTGCCCTAGCAGGGACTTCAAGAGGAATATTCAAGAGGAACTTCAAGAGGAATGTTCAAGTGAATAAGACTAAGGTCTGTACTACTATTAGTACGACTATATATACTAAGAGAGACCATGCACAGACCAAGCTATGCTAGAGGCTGTACTGACCATAAGTAGTTAATAGTATGAACACTGGGTACCATGAGGCGATAAGAGAGATAAGAGGGACTTATGCTATAGGCTCTAGATAAGAGCGGTTAATGCTATTGGCTGTTAAGAGAAAGTGAGTCAAGAGAAAAAGCATGAGGCGACGATAAGAATGCAATGTGGTCGCCATGAGGTGCATAGCCGAGATAAGAGATAAGATAAGAGATAAGATCATGTGACTGAGGTCACGTGATGGCATGTGACTAGGTCATGTGACAAAGGTCACGTGATGAGGACTTTGACAATAGTTGATGTATGTTCGGTATTTCTGTAATAGATTAGCAATGATTAGGAAAGTGAAGTGTACCAAAAGTTCAAGTAATGTCGGCATTAGGTCTTTGTTATGGGCGAGCGTTACACTGTGCAGATTCCGCTTGAAAATGTCGAAAAACTCTGGTCTGAGCTTGAGACGTTCAAAAAATTGCTGAATGAAATCACGGTGTGATTTATTGTACTCCACCCATTGCACAGGCATCATGGACTTTTGTTTCTGCCCTCTCCAGCGTCACCAACAGCCTGGCCATTACCCCCCAGTCCAAAATTCAACATAGCCGAGAGAATACTTGTGGGTTCTTGGAAGACTTATTTGAAGTGGGAGGAGAGCAATCCACTTGAGATTGAGGAGAAAAACAAAGCCCCCCTGATCTCCCGCATCCAAGAAGTCTATTGTAAGAGATGCAATATTATAGCGAGATATGGTAACATTGTGCATTATATGTCGTTCAGGTCACTAACTCAGTTGATTACAGGTACATTTCATTTGAGTGGACCTCCAGTATTGGTAAGTAGGAGGAAGCACTGAATATTCTCAAAGCTGGCATGGAAGCCAACTCCACTCCAAGAGCTTCCTTCTACATTTTGCATGTGCTGAAGTGCAAGAAGGCCTCAAGGAGCATGGGGAAGTGACCACGACATTTGACAAGCTTCTTGACACCCTAGTTGAACTCTGAATTCGACCGATTTGTCAATCTTGTCTGATGCATCTGATCATACTGTGCCAGAACCTGCAGGAGCCATCGGGTAGAGTACGGGCCCGTTTGGATCACGTATATTCAATACGCTTGTCGTGTGCATGGCCTCAAAACCATCCGAGTAGTATTTGCCAAAGCCCGCAAGGATCGCTGGATGCCATGGAGTCTATGAAGCCAAAGGTATGTGTGCAGAAAAGGTGTGACGAACCATGGAATTGATGAGTGCCGAAAGCGCTGATGGAGTACCACTGCAACAAAGGTGGTGGCATGGGAGTTGTGTCTCGTATCTTCGAGAAGGCTCTGCAAAGTTTCAGTGATGAAATTAATATTGCATTATCTTGGCTTCTTGATATCTGTTAACGACAATAACATCATGCCATTGGACTTGAAGGAGCCTGAGGCTGAGGTTGTCGGTGCCAGCCCATGTAGTCTTCGTTTATGCATTGTTATCTGCTACTTTTCCACATGTGCATGCAATGAGGCTCATTACGGATAATGCCATTGAGAGTCTTGGAGATTGGTAGTTCAATCCACGGGCGACTGTCGTTGCGTGGCCATTGTTGCCCAAACGAGCAACAGCAGCAACTTTTGTCGGCAGCAACTCATGATCAGGGTGGGAACCTGCACACTGACCATGGATTGTACACGGTCGTGGTGTGAGTCTTTTCTGGAGTGCATTGGGACCTTGATGTGTATCCTTCCATAGTGTCAAGAGCTGATCAACATATCCAGAAGGAAGCAAAGGTACTGACTTCTGCACGATTGAAGTCAAGCTACACTCACCATTTCCAAGTGCTGGGTTGGCTTGACCTTTGCCCCCAGAAACCAAAGAAACTGACAAGCTTCCGGTGGTTGTTACGACTGTTTTTTTTTTCACTTTATATGAATGACAGCGTGTGGTTGGTTGAGAATACTGGGATATTCTCGGGAGGCGATCAGGATGGAAGAAGTGCTGTCTGGGAATCGGAGCCATTTCCCTGGTGAGCGATTTGGTGCCAGCTACTAGTCCTGAGTGTGAGTTCAGCAAACCACTCAATTCAACGCCCAACCAAGTGACTTGTCGTTGTGCCAGATCTAGAACGGGATGGGCTGTCGCTCCTGGTGTCCTTGGGTGGATTACTTGTATCCAGTCATTTTCTGTCCAAGTCTGCTCACCGACCTATGCTGCGGACTACACCTAGGTTCATGTCTCATTGAAAGATATGTGCATTCTTCAGCCAATGGGGTTTGTTGCACAAAAAACGAATTCTCGATGACAACGAAAGGGTCCATCAATTAAGCAGTACATACGCTCGTTCGACATTCATACATGAACAGAACCACGAGAAAGTTAACATATACTGAGGTCAAATGACATCCTATGATCAATCTCAATTCGAGATTCACTGAAGATCACTACAGCAGTACTTGGTGTTGTTGCTGTGGTTGCTGGGCCAAACGACCACCACGGTCTGCTGTGCTGTGTGAATCACAGCGACACCCCTGCCATGCATTATGATTTAGTTATCCTCCTAGCACTGCAGCTCTGTCCGACAAGAGAGTCGCGACCCCAGCTTTACCTCAGTATGTTCTGAACGTTCCTTGCATCAGAAACTGGCAACAGCTTTGAATGCGACGCTGGCAACACATGCCACTGTGAGTGCTGCAGACACTACCAAGCCCTCTTGCTTGGAAGAAGTCGCCCTAGAGCCATCCTTGTCGGTTGCCCTTTCTTGCTCTTCAAGTGTGTGCATGACATGGGTACTCTCGGAGTCTTCGATCTCCTGGAGATGGTTTCTAGAATCACTTGTTAGCACAAATGATGCAAATGACACAGTATTCTGTGTGTTGCCTCATACCAAGTGATTTCTACCATGCCCGCCTGTCAGAACTCCTCATGTTCACCTTTGCCAAGGCGAAGAACCGTGTCAGGAGGACTAAGAGGACGTCTGGCAGCAATGACAAACGCATTCAGTGCGAGCACATACAGATGTAGTGGGGCAGCGCCATATAAAGCACCACCGTTGGGAGAGGCATGATCTCTGAGAAGGACAAAGTCGCCAAAGGAAGGCCCAGAATCGAACGGCTTGTAGTGGGGACCCGTTGTCTCTCTTCCAACGCACGCTCTAGTCAAGTCTGAGCGTCTGGTCACGAGCTCCCGATGGTAGTCTTCTGAGCAGGTCGCTGCGGCTACACAAACACCTTGCAAAGGCAGAGCATCCAGGACAAAGGAACGATCAAGGAAAGGTGCAGCTTCTAGAACCTGCAATAGGACATAGTTACCTGCCAGTGAGACGATGGGAAGATTGATGGTTCTATCCCACCGTTGGCGGAGAGATCTTGAAGGCCCGTAGAAGGCTGTATGTAAACCCTGATCGGGGTCCAGGGGCTATAAGATATTTAAAAGTGGACGGAGGAT
This sequence comes from Boletus variipes var. fagicola, assembly GCA_038092395.1. Lineage (NCBI taxonomy): Eukaryota > Fungi > Basidiomycota > Agaricomycetes > Boletales > Boletaceae > Boletus > Boletus variipes. Next base: position 11,539 of record JBBPQG010000522.1, on the reverse strand, counting down.
CAGCAGTCCCACTGATCCATCTCCCACAAAAGTGCCTCTCCGCATGGGTCTCCAATGCTTGGACCGTTGGGAAAACCCGACTGCGAGGTTGTCACTAGTACAGTGAACATGCTCGCATGATCTCACTGTTCAACTGAGTGTTCGAACCAGACTAGCACCATCTTCTGCACCATCACTACCATGTGAGTCCCAAAATACGATACTCTCGTCGCTTTCTAGCTGATGCCCCTCCAGGTCTACTGCAGAACACACCCATACTGAGCCCCAACCTGCAGTGCATGCCACTCACCCATTTCGTGTGTATGGCTACAAAGTGACGCATGAATGGGTCCGGAAGTTTGGGAGGGACCATAATCTGGAGAAACCAGGCATGAGCGGGGATACACTCGAAAGTGCTGTGTTTCTGTTCCTCATGTTCCACTTACCCAGATTAAAACAATACGTCATTGATGACCCGTCTGACACCAGATTCAGATACAGTCATTGTCTTTTGATTGTGAACAACTGGAATCTGAAGAAAATGCCGATGGTAGACAGTCAGCTTGAACAATGGAAGACGGTCCTTGGTACGGAAGAGCAACCTAGATGGTATAGACCTATCAGCAACAGAACCTCCTGTGGGTATGCTGCTCGTACTCCTTTCCCGAGTTTCCCTGACTCTCTTCAATCTCTCCATATGGACAGGTGATTTTTCTACCACTCTTTGAGTTGATCTCTCCTTTGTCGAGCTTTCAGGTTTGAAACCACCGCACAGTAACACTAGCCATTGTATCTGTATCTGTCAATGTATTGGAACATGACATAAATAAACGATCTTGGGGCGCACAGATCTTACACCTGTATGGATGGTTTGTGCCATCCCTGTGCGATTCAACATGTTGGTTTCAATGATGATGGGACAATGGTAGCATCCCATGCTGATGGACATCGTGCTTCACAGTCACTTCCAATTCTTTGACCCGGCTCAAGCTCCGCTTTGGGGGAGAGAATTCAATCGTGGTGTTCAAAGTATGTTCATCATTTATCGTAGGCTGTTGGAAATGACTGAACCCCTGTTAGCACTTGAATGACTTATGTTGTGACAGCGAGGGACCTCCAAGGGCCTGAAGACATGCCAGAGAAACTCAAAGCAGAATGGGGTGCAGCTCAGGAGTTTGTCAATGTGGGTAAACACATAGTTTGTGATTTGCAGGTCACGCTGACACATTGCTCACTTGACAGCTGAAACCGCTTACCAAAGAAGAGGAAACATTGAAGGAGCAGACAGAGGCTTGCTTCCACGGTCTGAGTCGGTGAGACTTCCAACAGTTTGTTTGTGTCTTGGACAATTATGGATGGTATGCTCTTGTATGCCCCATTGTTTGGTCTGAAGTTGTTGATTTTTGTCCTGTGTTTAGGATGGACAGTCTGTGATCCCCAGGAACACTCCCGCGGGTCCCCTCGCTTGGTGCACTTACACACAACATCTTTGATTGGGATATGCATGCTTCTCATGATATCCCCCAATGCCCATTGGACGATCCTACACACATTGCACAGCCATGGGTTGGCGTCAGCAGCACTAGCTGATAAAAGTGGAGGTACGACCCACCCACTTCATCCCAAATGAGTCCATATGACTCACTCACGGCCTAGACACCCCCCTTGCACCTCAAACAACAACCTCACACCTTGCTCGCAGTCCAAACAGCTCACTCCCATGGCCCACCCACTTGTTCACTCAGGGCAACTCATTCCCCCACCCGTTCATTTACCCTGCCCATGCAAGCACAGCTCATTTGCAGCCCCTCACCTGTTCATTCACCCCAGCTGTGTGGGGATCAAGCTTCAGTGTTCACTCCCATTCATTCTCCCCGCTATCTCTGTGAGTGTGCACATATGACAACACTGTGCCCATCCACTCACTACCTGCTCATTATGGTGTCGATGGTGTCGTTATTACTCTCCTACCCACTCAATCCTTCAACATCCCCATCCGGCGATTGGACGGCCATCGAGGATCACAGTCCAAATTCCTCCCGTTTCGTGGAACCTCCCCCCCTCCTCACCCAGGCCATCCCTTGAGCTGCAGGACAGGCTTCGTGCCTGTCCAAATCCTGCTGGAGACTTCATGTCTTCAGCAGGCTCTCCTTGGATTTCACATCCAAGGTCTCTTGCACGTGCATCCTCGTGGTCTCACTGCCAAGTTCACTTCCCTTGGTAGTGGGTACCTCAGCCCCTCTCCTGGACTTTGTCTGGACCCTGATTCTTGCTGGAGACTTCACATCTTCAGCAGGCTCTCCTTGGTCGCTCTCTCCCAACTCTGGTGTCGCAGGACAGGTGTGTGATGTTGTAACGCATATAGAGTTGACTATATCATGTGAGACTGTCATGCCATGGGCAACAAGGACAGTAGAAAAGTGGAACAGTGGAACAGTGGAACAGCAGAATGCAGAATAGTGGGACAGCGGGAACAGAGGAAAGGGTGGTGGATGACACCCACGCCTGATGCTTGGAAGGTGCAATTCGAGGACTTCATTGGCTGTATACTTTTGTCCTCAATGGTGTAACCACTTCATAGGGAATATAATAGGTGATACACTCTTCATTCAATTGAACAAGAAACTATGTCTGATTGAACAACCTTCCGCCTGCCCAGCCATGAGCTCAATGAGGTTGCGGAGCGCAAATGTCTCCTCTCCATGCTTGTTGCCTACAGCAGGCAGTGGAACTCTTGTAACCTCAAAGCGCCATGGTATGACCCCTGGACACAGGTCGTTGGAGACCTGGTTGCTGGACATGCTTCATTGTCTGCTTCCCCCCATCCCTATATCTGGTATGAGCTTGGTGACCAGCAACTGGCACACACCATGCCTGGTCCACACCACCTTTTATCAATGGAAGATGAGCAGTTAGATCAAGTCCAAGACGATGATGGCAACATCACATTGAACTCAATCAAGAGCATATCTGTGCTGCACCACTCAAATCATTGTTGGATTCCTGACATCGTTATCACTTGCAAGGTCTCATTCCCTTGGTTGGAAGACAGCAAGATCTTGCATCTTGCATGGAGGGTTACGTATGTGGGCTTCCCTCTGCTTGCTGAACTCAAATCATCTGGTCCTCGCACACACGACATCTGAAAAAGTCTCTTAAATGCCACCATGCCCATGTTGCAAGCACGTGAACAGATCGTCAAACAAGCCCTTCATCTATTCCAAGCCTATCCCCACCAAAACTCTGTGATATTAGTTGCCATTACAGGGTTTTGGTGGTCATACATGGGTTTTCGTCGAGAGCAAACTCATGGCTTACTTGTCATTGATGAAGAAGAGAAAGGGAACCCAGGGTTGCCAGATGAGGACAATGGGGAAGATACTTACATGTGGCCCAATCAAAATGGTATCCACAACGACTTGGCTCAAGTTCCAGATTCAGAGGAAGAAGGTAGTAGGGAACTGTATGGGTTTGATTTGAGCACTCTTCAGGATCTCTCTCCAGAAGATGTTCAATTTCATACCATGTTGCCTGAAGGCAGGTTAAGGCTTCTTGAAAAGGATTGGTCAGACTACTTACTTTACGGTACAGCCTCCTCAAACCAGATACTCAGTCTGATCCTTGACAGGCTTCATGCGATAGTGCATGTCTACTACAACAGGAAAATGGGGTAGTTAGTATGTACAAACATGCTCTGTAATGAACCTATGACAATGGACAACCACGAGGATGCGTGCACGAGAGACCTTGAATGCAAAATCCAAGGAGAGCTTGCTGAAGACACGAAGTCTCCAGCAAGAATCAGACAGGCACGAAGCCTGTATGCAGCTTCAGGGGTGGCAAGAATGGGCGTCACACTCACCTTGGCCGTGGCCTTGTCTGCATGTGAAAAGACCTTGTAGTCAACGACCCGGTACAGGTCGCATGTGTGGATGTGTTCAATGATGGCACAGGCAGGCATGGGCTCCTGTGTGTTCTGCGTTGGCAATGGCACAGGGTTGAGAAGATCGGGGCCTTACCTCGACCATCAACTCTTCAATGTGGTTGAGGACAAGAAAGACAAAACGCCTTGGATGCTCGATGAAGTCTGCAATCTTGAGATATGGCTCTGCCTTGAGAAGCACATCAATGACCATGTATTCGATTGAATCGGCTGTGTCCCTTATCCGTCAGTTCATGCACACAACACCAAGTCAAAGACGTACTGTGTTGTGAATGTAGAGAACCAAGTATAAAACTGTTCATAAATCTGATTTGCGTCCTTGATGTTGTAGCATATCTTGCCCTCAACAACACGTGCAGAATGGATCAGCCTAGACATGAGGCGTATGTGAGGGTGTTTGAGTGAGGCCATGTATAGAAATGCTGCCCTTGTCACTCGCTCACAGCATGATGGTCCCATACAATATAGTCGACTCTATGCGCATTGCAATGTCATGCACAACCATACAAAAAAGTACTATCACGTACTTGTCCATCCAGACGCACAAGCTGAGGAGGCTGCCGAGGGGTGAAGTTTGGTAAGTCAAGGTATGATATCCTCAGCACTAATACATACTTGTCCTGCTTGTGTGTGCATGCAAACCTTGACATGCAAGCTCTTCGTGAGCGTCATTGTTGAATGGAATACATGGTATATGTAAAGGTCGCAGCTCCATCAGTCACCCTAATCAGGTGTGCTATTACAATGACTTGTCATATCCAAGCTGACATTCAGTAGAAACTGATGTGGGACACTATTAAGCTACTGGAGACTCCTCTGCTACAGAGCATTCAAGTATCTGAAGGGTCCAGATGGTGCACCTCATCCAATTTATTCAATGAAGGAGCTCACTTAAAGGGAGCTATCAACATCTCCCCCGCATGGTTCCAGCAGGGCCGACACGTGCGCCATATGTTTACTGCCAATGGGAGAGCCATACAGGGCTAAATAATATTTCTGAAGACTGGAGTTGCCTCCCCTGAGGTCTCAGCTATTTTGAAGGGTGGGAGGTGAGAGAAGGCTGGGAGGAAATGGGTTCTGGCTTCAAGAGACCAAGCTGCCATTTTGTCTGGTGCCATGGTGATCATGCATGCGGACATGTATGCTACTGGTCATGAGGTCATGGTTAGGCTTGGGTGATGGGCCGAGGAAAATGCAGAGGCCAATATAGCAGAGGTGCTTGGCTTTTGGCCTTTGACTTATAACATCGTTTTGGTCATGGTGAATCATGCCAGTCCATTACATATGGATACAAATGGCAGGCCCCAATGGTTTGATCTCCTTGCCACCGTAGATGAGTATGAGGAGCTAGACTTGGTCCTGCCTTCCCTTGGCCTTCAGCTTCGGTACAATGCGGGAACAGCAGTAGCTATGTCCAGGCAGTTGTTGTTGCATGAAGTGGGCCCTGTCTATGGCAATCGGGGGGTGATTTCATTTTATATAAGGGAAAATGTTCACAAGCATTGTGACATCTCATGATGCCACTATATGACTCTTGAGAAGGTTCCTGGCCATACGTAAATAGCTGTAGTACCAATGCCAAGAAGTGAAGTGTTGTAACATCATCCATCATTCAATGCAACCAACCAACCCAGCTCAATACCCTCACACCCAAAGCCTCCCCACAGTTTGCAGAATCCTCCATGCCTCTAGCATACTTTGGTCCAAATCTTGGAGCTCGATGAAGGATGGCTCCAGCTCCTCCAACAGCTCCTTGTATTCCTCCTCGATGTCTTCCACATTGTTGTATCTAACCACCTGCAATGGGGCCGAAGGCCATTGATTCTAACCCCCTCTGATTTATTGTTCTTGGGGACAGATGACAAGACATACCTGGAAGAAATCACGGGCTTCCTTGGCCAGCCCTTCAAATGTGTTCTTGAACTCTTGGCGACATGGCCAATCTGGAGATTTGCCACACCACCATGTGCCTTTCAAACCAAAGGGCTGCTCAGCAGATACAGGGGCCCAGCCTGGGAGGATGTTCTTTGCTGTGGAGAACATATCCCAGTCAGCATCTTTAATTTGACGAAGGGTATGTTGTAGCTCTTTCGTGCTCACAGCCGTGAAGAGCACTGAGAGGCATTTGGGGGTCCATGTTAACAGCGGTTGAACAGTCCTGCAGATTGCAAATGCATACATAAAATCTTGCTATAGATTCTGATTAAATTGAGAATTAAATTGAGAATTCTCATACCAGATCCAACTCCACATTCGTTTCCCAATCTGCTGACCAGGACGTCAAGGGAGAATCACACAAATGTTGTGCGGCTACTTTCAAGCGGCAGGAGGCATAATAAGCCACCATCTGCATGGTACCTTGTTTGAATTGCTCAGTAGGTTGTTGATCAGCTGCATGATGATGGTAAGAACAATGAGAGCAGGGTGTGACAACAAGTCCACTTGGACCTCACTGAGTCAGTAGGTCTTCCCGATCTGGACAAACAATCGGCCATATGTCCTATAGTTGTCAGGCTAATCCAACAAAATATTGGCCAACTCTTTCAATCTAATACAACATATGGTAGTGCCCCATCAGTCAAATTCCCATCGGCCCAGGTGACATGTCTCGAGCAGCCCCAGTGGTGATTGACTCCCAGGACTCTTGGCATAAGTCACGCAGCCGACAGTAAATAGCCTTTTGTCTTTTGGCATAGCAAGCTTGACTGTGGAGGCTTTTGTTTTTGGAGATGATGGCTTGGTGCTCCCAGTCTCCTGCCCTCCTGTCGAAGAAGGCCACTGTCCATTGAAATTCATTTCTGTGTATTTCTTCCTCTTCCGCCCACCTGTCCCTTTTAGCCTTGGCCCAAAGCCATTGGACCTGGTAAACTGCCAACCATGAATTAGTTCGCTGAGGGGTTTTTGGCCAGACTAACCCACACTCTGACAGCCAGTCCATCTGCTCGGCATCTTTTGGTAGCTTGACAGACCAGAACCAGGCAAGCTTGTCATTCCGATGACCCCTAATATCCTGCATCCCTTTGGCAGTGTTAGCCTTGAGTTTCTTGTCAAGCATTGGCCTATATTTTTTAAGCAAACCTTCATTGACACCGAGGGATACCATTGCCTTCCTAGAGGCTCAGTATATAGAGGCTTGGATATGCAACACCCCATCCACTGCATGGATCTTGCTCCAAGCATGGGTGGATGTAGTATAGCTGCCAGCACGGCGCACATCCTTTTGGAAAAGATTTGCCTTGTGTACCAAGGCTAGACAGACTTCTTGAAGAGCATTATTGGCTTGTCCAGTATGCAGCTTCAGCTCCAGGTCTCTAAGAGTGTCCAATCCAAGGGCTGAACACTTTTCAAGTCCTAGATTTGAGGGCAAAGGCAATTTAACCTGGTGTGGCCACTGTCCGCCAAGAATATCTAGGATATCCTCAGCCATTGAGTTCCCCTTGTCCTTGCCTTCGCCCTCACCCTCACCCTCACCATCTGACACTCTGTCACTTGAATCATCTAAATCCATATAGGTAGAGGCCTCAGAGCAGAAGCCAGATACATCGGAGCTGAGGCGATCGGCCCTATGAGCCAGCGCCAACTTTTCGATCTCTGTAGCTTGCACACCGACATTTCTGGTGTTCTTAGCTAACTGAATCTGGAATTCCTCAATTTTAATTCCTTAAATTAGCCAAGCAGTTGCTCTTCCATCTGGGGCAGCTGGCGATGGCTTCGCACTGAGAATGGCCAGCTCCACAGCATGGATTGAGGGGGCTTCCTGTGTGTCATCTTCCAGATGTCAGGCGTTTAATGTTATTATATACCCTGTTTCAATTGAACATCAAAAATGTCCATCTCTGACACATCATTAGCCCAACTTTTCTGAGCCTTTTGCTCTTGTTTGGCCCATCCTAGCTTCTGTCCCTTGGTCACAGCATTATCAAGAGTATTGAAGGCGGCCATTGCTTCTACCAATGATGACTTTGCTTTCCTGAACTTCCTTGCCAGGCTTTGAGTGATTTGGACCATCTTCATAAAATTAGAATTGTTTATCTGGAAATCAAGAAGCTCCTGATGATGAGGTGATGACATCCCTTGAGCCAAGACTGAAACCACATTCAGGACTGACCAAAGAGTTTCAATTATTTCTTCTTCCACCCAACCTGCCCCAGGAATGAAGAGTGGGAAGTGCCGAGGGAAGCACTGAGACTGATGGCCCTGCAAATGCCAGAGCCTGATACCGGGGATACTGTTGATGTTCTCCAGAATGTTTAAGAAGATACTATGCCGGATCCTTGAATGGAGGTTTTTCATGTAGCAGCAATTGACATCATAAAGCTTATCACACGGAATATGTCTTTCATATTGTAGCCCATGGCTTTGGCGAAGGAATAGTCCATATTGATCTGCTTGCAAACCTTGTCAATCCATTTACAAGCACCTCGCCGGAGGGAGACACATGCCTTTTATCCTTCTGGAAATCCACAACAGAGTGTGGAACAAAGCAACCATGTCAGGCACAAGCTGTGCCTCTGATTTCTGTGGCTTCCAACTTCCCTCGGCTTGCATTGGCCTAATTTATGGCTCAGTGATTGTTACAAGATGACCTCTGAATTGAAGGTGTTGGCCCAAATGTTTCGGCCCATGGTGGATCAGATGTACCTCCTGTGAATGACCTGTGGCATTTAGATATAATTGATATTCAGCCCTCTTGACCATGTATCCAAGCCCATCCATGAGCCATATTTGATCCTCTGGTGCCTTTTCATGCATATGCTCAGCCTTGAAATTGCCATCCATTATGAATGTCCTTGTGTATTTCCAACTAAACATGATAGTGCAACATTGACACCATCCTGAACATTTTGAATCAGCACTCACTGCTGTGCTTCACCTACAGTTGGGTTGCAATTGACCCCTGGCTGAGGGCAGGCCAGGCAAAATAAGGCCAACCCCCCGGTCTTCGGCTGTCTATTTCCATGACTGAATCCATTCCATTTCAAAAGCTTAAGGAGTTGCCATTGCCTTGCTACTTGGAGCAAATCTCTGTACTGATCCTATCAATCTTCAGAGTCTCACCAAAGGCTGACATGGTTGCTTTTCACATACCAGGACTAGATGGGGAAATATACTGGAGGTGATCCTTCGAAGCTTGCTAAAATAGTTTGAGCCTGTAGTCCAACATTCCAGATTGTCAAGAATAAAGTCATCCAAAACCCAAAATGTGAATACTGTCCTCAGCTGATTAAGTGTTCCCAGGAATAGATCAGAGCCAGGGCCAAAGAGCTGACAATAGGCTAGTGCTGACCCAGGGCAATGACATAAGTTGACAGTTAAAAAAATGTAGGCCAGAGACATCTACAATGGTAATATAATCCAAATGGGTTGGTGGATGTAGGTTTGAAGGGATGCAATCCTCATCCATGTCAACCCATTCTTCATCATTCATTGGAGTTGGTCAGCTTTGGTCCTTCAGGTCCAGCCATGCTCGGAAGAGGCAAGCATGACCTTTGTGTCCGAGATGTAACTCTAGTCCAGCCTGCAAAAGTTTTTAAGATCAAAGCCATCCATCCATTTCTGAAGGAACACAGACCAAATTCAAAGATGAATCCTCGAAAAAGCAGCCAGTCTACTGCTAAATTCAATGAAATGGCTCCTGAAAGTGTTGATCCCTAGTGTAAGCGGTGCAAAAGACCAGCTGACCAAAGCAGTCCAAACATCGGTATATGCTGTCCCGTTCACACTGGGTGCATTTCTGAGGATTTGGTGGGACCTCCATATCCAACAAAGCTCTCAGGAATTCATCTTGCTTCTCCAACCATTCTTGAAGATAGTGATTTGAGGTCTATTGCTTAAGGGTCAATTATAGATTCCATGTAACCAACATAAACATCAGACAAGATAACCTTTTTGTGCTGGAACCTTATTGGCTTGATTTCCTCATCAAGATCTGTGTAGGCATTTTTGAATCCTGGGTCTGATGGATCAAAAGGTGCTTGAGATACTGAGTGTAATGGCTTTATTGGGGATAAGGCCGAGCTGGCTTGGTAGCCCGGTGTTGACTGTGGTGAATCCAACCTGGCATTGGCATTCTGTGCAGCATCCAATCTAATCATTTGTGCCTTTGGTCCCCTAGTAGTTTGCTTGGTGATTCAAGTGACACATGTCACTTTATCTGGATTTATCCTCTTCTGAATGTTTTTTGGCATGCTGGATGTTCAAAGGACTCAAATGCACTCCTCGCTTGACACAAGGGCATTCAATCCATAAGGGGTTGATCGGCTAGTGCATGCAATATAGGAATATCTAACCGAAATGAGCAAGGTAGCCAATCACACACTCAGATCCAATTGGCTGTTAACTTTGCCGAGCTGACTCAGCATGGGCCTAGAGATGAGTTATAACTCCAGGTTTCCTAATATGACCCAGCTAGAGACCACAACTGGGACTTTGCCCTGGGTTAGGATAGATAGCCCCTTGAAAATAAATATTTGGCAACATGTGAAGTCATAAGAGGAGCAAAGTCATTTCTCATTCTTCCAGTCCCACTATTCTCACCATATCTGACACTGAGACAATCGATGCTGAGTCTGAATACCAAGAATCCCAGTACAATGGCTCAGGTACAGAGTCTGAGCAAAGCAGCAGAGATGGAGACCATGAGGAAGGAATCCTCCCAGCAACAAACTCTGTGGAAAATGAAGATCAGTCTGTGGAGTCTCACACCATGACCTTCCACCACTGGAGCAAGGGGTTGAACAGGTGGATTCCTCGAGAGACCCACCTGCTGAAGGTATTAGTGACCAGGCTGGACCTTCACCAGTTGAAGAGAATGGAGGCGGTTCAAAGGTTCTGAAAGAAGTCCTGAAGATCCTCCAAGAAAGATGGGACTGTTGGAAAAAGGGTAAGGGTTATGAGACAAAGACATGTTGGTGGGCCATCATCCAAGAGTTGAGAACTCTGCCTTTACACAAAGGTTTGAAGAAGGCCAAATGGATGGATAAGTTGAGGGTGAGTCCAAATAGCAGGGCCAGCTCTGGTCTGATAGCTCAGTTTCCCAGTTGTATCTGGCTTGGATGCACCAGCAAGGCCAAGCCAAGCAAGGAAAACTTATCAAGCTCAGACATAAATGAACAGCCCAAATGGTTGTTTGGGAGCTTCAAAGGAGAGAGTTGGTAACCACTATTGAGGAGAAGCATGGTGTGACTGCTGGCTCTAGCGACATGCTGTGTTACTACCAAGAGGGATTGACCAGTGTCATTGAGGACATGAGTGAAGGGGAGCTAGAGGAAGCCTGTTGAACAGCCAAGGAATGGAATGCAACTGGTGCATCACCGGAGGCTTAGGCCTGGTGAATATGTTTCTTGATCACATGCATGTATGCTAAGACATCCCGTCTGTAACGCTCGCCCATAACGAAGGCTTGATGCCGACACTACTTGAACTTTTGGTACACTTCATTTTCTTAATCATTGCTAATCTATTACAGAAATACCGAACATACATCAACTATTGTCAAAACCCTCATCACGTGACCTTTGTCACATGATCTAGTCACATGCCATCACGTGACCTCAGTCACATGATCTTATCTCTTATCTTGGCTATGCACCTCATGGCAACCACATTGCATTCTTA
>JBBPQG010000521.1:0-18675 GCA_038092395.1 Boletus variipes var. fagicola | reverse complement strand
TCAGGCTGAACTGATCAACTGCATCTTGCGTGCATGTGGTTGCAATGACTCGGTCGATGCAGACCAAGTCATCGATTACGACGGCGTCGTCGACTCCCTCGACAACTTTACAGAGGGGCTCAAACAGGTGACGTTCCTCACCACACTCACACCACCCTCCTCATCTCTATTCAGGAAAACTCCCCCATATATCCCCTCACGTCCAAATTACCCGTGTTCAAACGTTTTCGGACGTCCCTGTCAGAGCTCATGGAACGTCTCGTCCTTGCTGCAGCGGATCTCGGTTCACTCTACTCCACCGATCTCATAACAACCCTACAAACATGGGTCATCGCCATGTCCTCCTCTCAAATACGTTCCTTCCGCCATACTGCAACCGCCGTAGCACTCGAAATAGAGACCGCCCTTTGCCAAGTAGCAGCAGCCGTCGAGAAGGAAGCCGAAATCCTCGGTCGACAGCGAGAAGGTGAGCGCAAACGCAAAGCCATCCACAAATCTACCGCTGTCCGCGAGAAGGACCTGGACGGCAAGGCGGCAGGAGTCCGCAAACGGCGTACCATTCTCGCCGAATACCTCAAGGAAATAGTCGACGGGTAGGCATAATGCTCATTTCTCGTGTCATCCACGTCCAACGCCTTCTCCAGTGTTTTCGTTCACAGGTATCGTGACCTGGATCCCAACATCCGCGCCGAATGCGTCAAGGCCATGGGCTCATGGTTTACCCACTACCCTGCTCACTTTCTCGATGGATCCTATCTCCGGTATGTCGGATGGGTCCTCTCGGATTCCAGTACACCTGTCCGTCTCGAAGCAGTACGAGCACTGGCCATCGTTTACGCACAATCCGAGTATGTGGGCTCAATCACGCATTTCACACAACGGTTCAAACCACGATTGCTCGAAATGGCCGGTGGAGATACAGAATTGAGCGTACGCACAGCTGACATAGGGGTTCTGAGCGCGATCGATTCCAATTCGCTCCTCGAAGACGAGGAACGCGAACGGATCTGTCTTCTACTCTTTGATGCAGAAGCCCGTGTGAGAAAGGCGGTGTCGCCATTTGTCGCCGGTATTTGGCAAGAAGCAGCAGATGAACGTGTCTCGGCGATCGCGGGGCGTAACAAGGGGGAAAGGATCAAGTCGAGGGCGGGGGTCAAAGCATTGGCTATGTTGCTCGTCAAATGGGGCAAGGCCCTCGACCGTGCGTCCGAGGCCGCCGAGGAAGACAGTGAAGCTGGCGAGGGTGATAGTGGACCAAGTCGACGCACACACCTGCCACTTTCGAGTGGAGTTGACCCAAGAGGACGGATCCCGCTCGCTGTCGAGGCACTCTGGGACGAAGTCGACGCAGTCAATGATTGGGAGTGTATCTTGGATGTCCTACTGCTTGACCATTCGGCAGGCAGAGACGAGGACATGGACGGGCCAGAATCGCTTGCCGAGTCTGCACGGAACACGGTTGATCCAGCTTGGCGATTGTCAGAAGTGGAAGAAACCGTGTTGCTTGAGGTACTCGTAGCATCGTTGCGTCGCGCTAAGCTGTCATCGACAGCTGCAAAAAAGGTTCGTTTCACTGTGCTGTTTTCTCTGATGATACTGAGATACGATGTCGTCGCAGGGTGACGAAGAGACAGTAATATCGGACCTAACACGTGCATTGATCAAGGGACTACCAAGGCTGTTTATCAAGTACCAGACGGACGAAAATCGTATATCGGAAGTGTTGCTGATTCCGCCATTGATGAACCTCGATCTCTACCTCGAGATGCGAATGATGAACGTACGTCATCGTCATTCGATCAATATCAATGAATAAAATAACGATGTGTTATAGGCGTACGCGGGGCTATGGGACGACGTATCGAAACAATTCCTCTCCCATTCTTCGCAGTCTGTGTTGACCAAATCTGTTGCTGCCATCCGACACTTCATGGCCGCCACGTCGCTAACGAATACGAACAGCACGAAGATTCTCGAGCTCGAAGACGAGCTGGCGACACAGCTGCGCGATGCCGTTGCTGGCCGTGAAGAAATCGAAGTGGCAACGTTTTCGGAAGACGAGGTCATTGCACTGGGTGCCGTATGTGCTCGGATATGTGCGTTGGCGGGATCGAGGGATATATGTGCGTGGATGGAGGAAGACGAGGGTGGGAAGCAGAGCAGTGTATGGGACATCATCTCTGCCCTCGTCGAGCGGGGTCGTCTGGGGTACAAGGAAGAGGAACGAGTGCGTGTTGTTATCTCGCCATCTGTTTCATGAAACGTGAACTCACCCTGGACCATGGATGATTAGATGGTCGAACAGGGCCTGCATCTACTTGGCTTACACATCATCTGGAAGGCGCGTAGCCTACCCGATGTCAAAGACACGTCGCCGGACAGCGACAAGTTCCGACAAGGGCTACGTGAGCAGCGCGATCCGTTGCTCGAAAAGCTTGTCGACTATGTCGTCGGACAACAGTCGAATACGGCCGAGGTCGTCAAACTCGCGGTGGGTTCCAACATAGTGATGTGGTACTCGTCTCACCTCTGGGTTGATAGGCATTTCAGAACCTCATGAATCTTCATATCTTATTCTATCCGAGCCAAGCGACATCGCCACGCGGTGATGCGTTGCCCACGGAGCCGCTCTCACTTCAACTCGAGGAGGACGTGCAGCAACGCTGTGCGGGCTTCATCCAATCGTCCATCGAGCAGTATGCAGAGCTTCTAGAGGATGCCAATCACACTCAAGACGAGGAACCCGAGAGTGAGCACGGCGACAGCTCGGAAGAGGAAGAACCTGCACCGACTCTCAAGGATGGTAAGGGTAAGGGTAAGGGTAAGAGTAGTACCAAGACGAGCGCAAAACCGTCCACCAAGCCAGGTGCGTTCCTTCCCACCTTTACGAGTCTGCTGCCGACGTTGGTCGTAGCCCAAGCACCGACGAGATCGTTGCTCGAGCAAGAATACCAATTCATGGCAACAGTATCAACCTTTTTGCGCGCGATTCGTGCGGGTGTGGTGCACGTCAAGCACAGCGACATTTTACTCGCCAACCATGGGCGTCTTGGTCCATCCTTTGATCTCTACACAAAGATCATCATTGACGTGTTGCGCGAAGAAGGCATGTACAACGATAACGGCGATTTGGTTGTCGAAGTTGTCAAAAAGGCTCTCTTGGAGGTATGTCTCTCGATCGCTTCTCTCATGCCGTCTGACGACGTGTGCCTACAGTCGTTCTCGCTCGTGATGGACTCAGTGGTAAAAGACGAGGAACGGATGGTTGGCCTCGCGAAGCAACTAGCGACAAGCTTTCTCGTGCGCGGCGCGCAGCTCGCCGTCGTGCGGCGGCTGGACAGCCGGTACGTCGTCAAGACACACAAGGATTTACTCCAAGAAGCGATCAAGAACGTGTCTGCGTACGAAAAGAGCAAAAACAAGAAACGGCTCGGCCTATCGGTGTCGTTTTTCAGGGCATTAATCCCATTGCTCAAGGGTGTCGAGAGCCGGGATGCGTTGGGCATGTAAGTGTTTGAGTCGCCGGGCAGTGAATGGGGCAGTGCTGATGCGATCACAGAAAAGCGTACTTGGACCAGTTGGTGAGTGATGCCAAGATCGAGGTCAAGCCAACGGCCAAGACGTGGGAGCCTCTGCGGGCGTACGAAAAGAAGCTGGTGTCTATCATGCACAAGGGTACGTCTTGTGGATACCAAGATTAGTTCATCGCTGCTAACGGGTGTGTCTGCGATAGGCACGGGCAAGGGTCGGAAAGCCAAGGGCGGTGCAGTTGGGACGAGCGATGAGGAGAGTGGGCCGGAGGCGGAGGGGAGGGACGATGGAAGGGTTGAGCTGGGGGAGGAGGAGGAGCCCGCGAGGGAGACGAGGGCGAGAACGAGATTAAGACCAAGACCGAGGGCGGTTGTGCGTCGTCCACCGACGCCATCTAGACACGACGGTCAGGAGCAGAGTGATGTCGAGATGGACGGCGCTGAGGACGGCGCTGAGGTGGCGCAGGAGACGCCAAAGAGTCGGCCGCGGGCACGGGTGGACGGTGCTGATGGCGATGGCGGCGGCGGCGGTGGGGTAGAATCACCGATGAAGACCCCCCGTGCTGGGCCATCAACGTCATTGGGGACGCGTGACCAAGCAAGAATTTCAACGTCGTCTTTGAAGCGACGGCGAGACGACGACGAAGCAGACGAAGACGCCGAGGTGGCAGAGACAGACGCGGGTGCGGATGACGACCGGCATAGTGCGCATGAGGTACCCCTGTCTGAAGACGCATCGGTACCACAAACGAGTCCGACGAGCGAATTCATTATTCGGCGGAAACGTGCCCGACATTAGAGTGGAGCTGGCGATTTTTATGCTTATTTTTTAGTCAATGTGAATTCATTCTTGTCCTCTCCTTGTAGCCTTTGTTGTTGTGTCTAACCTGCTCTAGTACTTTGTCCCTCACACACTGCACACGCAAACACGACGTGAACTCGGTTATGATGCATGAGATTGCAAGCAGCAGTGTATTATGTGATTATATGATGATAATCCTAATGCCATAGCTTTTTTCCGACCCTACATGGTTCCAAACCTGTTTTCCAGGATGACGCAGATGAACGAGCGACGGCAAGTAATCCTGCAAGGATATACAGTATATGTATGGAGTTCGATGCGGTTCCAGTTTCCAGCCGTGAAAAGAATAATATATATAAATTAATTGCTTGTTGTGAATAGGATGTCGACGGTGGATGGATGGGATAGATGGGAGATGTCATGAGATCATGAGGATCGTACTTGTCCATGGTCAACGTTGGGCGACAGCGAGCGGGCGTACGTGATAGAAGCGCTATAGAAAAAGCGCAACAATAGGATATGATCAGCCCGAGATACGCACACAAGTGCCCAGAACACGTACATCGTCCAGCGTCACGCTCTTGATCGCCCGACGACACTCTTGGCGGGATCGCACCCGCCTTGGGCGTACCGTACGCCCGTCGCGGTCAAATGAGTCAGACACGGGTCGCACGCTGGGAGAGGGCGACGGCGTGGGCGATGCAGGCCCAGATAGGGTGCGACGCCGCGAGGACGCTTGGCTCGGCGGTAGACTCAGCCCAAGCATCTCGTACACCTCGCGCTGCGCCTCGGCGAGGGCAAGCGTGGCCGAGGACGTTTCCAAGGAGGTGTTGTACACCGAACCAAACGGTATGCCTACGCCGATCAACAAGGAACAATGCAACATGCAGATCAGCAAGGGGAAAGCATGGTTAGGAACAAGACGAGGCGTACCTGTCGTAGGTAGTGCGGAGGTTCCCATCCCTGGGTTCACCGGTAAACGCGGCACGGGCGGGATACCGTCCAGCGTGAGGGACGTTGGCCGCCCGCCGTTGCTAGGCGACCTTCGGCCTCTACTCCGAGACCGCAAACCAGCCTGCGACTGCCGGATGCTCGACTTGCGCACGGCCAAGATGCGCGTCGAGCGCCTGCTCGAGGTCGTCACGGATTGCGCGTCGACGGACATATTGTCGCACGCAGCCTCTGAGACGCGATCGTTGAGCATGTCATAGTCCTGCGCAATGTCTTCGGCGTGTTTCCAAGCTTCGTCCCGCTCCGTCCCGAGCGTGTCGACTTGTCCCTGCAGACGTTCCTTCTCGGCCATCTGCCGGACGAACACTCCGTTGATCTTGCGTACCGCCATCGCAAGCGCGCTCGTGTTGTGAACTTCGCGCAGGCTCTGGAGCTGGGCTATCTGGAGAACAATGTCGTGCATCTTTTCCGCGTGAAGATCGAGTGCCGACAGGACCTCTGCCAGCTCTTCCAGCGTGCGCTCTGCCGTCGTGGCATCGCTCATCCCCGCACCTTCGACGTGGCCAGTCAGCGCACCCATGAGCATCCACCGCTTCTGTCCCAGCGCCTTGTACTGTGCCTTGACATCCATGTGTTGCAATTCTAGACACTGTAGCTCATCCGCAATCTCCCCCTCCAAAATCTCAGGTCTAAGAAAACGAAGCGAAGAACCCTCGAAAGACTGTTGGATCGCCTGGGACACAATCTCCTGGAGCTGCGCCGACGTGAACGTCCACTGCGCCGCCTCTAGCGTGAGCCCACGCCATTTCGGTGGGGGAGTTTGGAACTTGGGAGAAGGTTTTAAAGCGGCAGAATGCAGTTTACGCCAAGGAAACCCAGCGTTGACGGTGGGATCGCTGCTTGCCACAGAAGATGCGGAGCCGTTTCGGCCCCGGACGCCAAGAAAGAAGGACCCGATGCTTTGTCCGGGTCCGCTCGGTTTTCGTGGCCCGACGGGGAGAGGTGGACGCGATCTCATGCGAGTCCGCGCAGAGCCAGACGCCAGAGAGGAATTGGAGGCTTGTCTGCTACGTCGATAAACAGGATCAGTAGAGGGCGGTCGCGACAAGGAGGGTGTGGGAGTGGTGCCAGGGTGGTGTGATGTTCTCTCTGATACCACAGAGTGGTAGGGTGGAGGAGGAACGAAAGACGGGGATGGGGAATGACAGCCCAGATCATTCGGAGCAAGGGAGGAAGAAACAGCTACTTTTGGAGAGTATGATCGTGATCGTGACTCATCCCGTGAAGCTGATGACGTGGACGAGGAGGGTAGGAACGACGATGGGGATGATAGAGGAGATTGACTGATGGGTGGTTGGAGTAGATGGCTCGCCAATGACGAAGCCGACGGCAATGCAGGTGAATTAGAAAGGGAGACATCAGCGGACTCAGGAAGGGGGATGGAAGTTGGCGATTTGACGGAGGTATCTGTGACGGAAACAGGTTCTGTAGTTATGTCAAACGAAGGGTCAACGTTTCCGATGTCAATACACGGCGACGATGGCGAATGCTGTGCGAGTGCTCGCAGAGCTTCCTCTTCCAGCAAACAGGAACTCGATGACGAGATATGAGCGAGTGGATGAGGACGAACAGCAGGCGAGGGTTCTACGGCCTGTTGTGATTCTGCCGTATCCGTCTTCAATGGCTGGTTCCTTTCGTCTGGATCCCTTGCGTCATCAATTGCTGGCATGGGAGGTGGTAAGCTCGGTTCGGCTTGTTTCGGTGAAGGCGGCTTTTGCTTAGCCAACAAAAAAGACGACTGGCTAATATTACCGCCATCGTTATTTCCCAACTGTCGCCTTGCGGTCCTCGTGCTGGAATGCACCTTCCCTGACCCACGCCTAGCAGATTTCAAGCTTGAAATATGTCTACGTACCACTTGGCTATCGGATTTCGCAAAGCAAGCGAACCCTGACGACCAAAGTGGTGAGAAAACCATTGGAGTCTCTGGAAATGTCTGGTATCCTGCCGATGCACTCGACAACGATGCACTTGACTCAGGGCTGATCAGGTCATAGTTGAATAGTTCGCCGAAATCGTGCTCTGACGTCGTTGCTGACGATATACCAAGAGTTTGCTGGGGGCCAAAGGCACTGTCCGCCAGAGAACTATCCTTGGCTGTGAAAAAGAAAAAGCTCTTAGTCACTAATTCGGCGCGAAAGAAGGAACATCCATACAGTGATTCCATGTGCGGTCCAATCCGCCAGCCCTATGTCTCCATTGACCACGATTTGTGTCACCACGCTTACGCGGAATATACGAGGCACTCGAGTCCGATACAGGAGAGCCGACCATTACCAAGGTTTCAGGCGGCATAAAGTCAAATTCGTCCAAACTGTGGTCGTCAGAGCTCAGTAAAGCCGAGCCTTCTTGCGACGAGTGCTGCGTTGTTTCCCTGGAACTCAAGGGTAATGGTACCTCTACCGCAGTTTTTGGCCCATCAAATACACCGTTTACTATGGGAACCCGTGAGCGTGTCGGGACAGGGCCAGCCTTCCGTTGAGGTTTCGTGGCGGGGACAGCGGGAGGAAGGGACTTGGTTGACGTGGGCATTTTCGGCGAGGGACTCTCCTGTGCATCAGATATTCGCTGTGGGATTACAGAACTATCAGCCGTCTCGGGGGACATGATGTAAGAGTCCGTCATTGGATACTCCGACTCAGTGCTCATCCCAGATTTGATGGTGGTGGGGGGATGGTTTAGGTCTGGTGTCGCACTGGCCAACATCGTGGGTACTGGGGGCACTGGAGGGATCGGCGATGAGTTCCTTGAGTCGGACAGGAAAAAAGAGCCACGGGGAAGCGTTGCGGAATCCTGACGCACGACCCCACTGCGATGCCGCGAACTTCGGCGTTCGTTCGAAAGTACGAACGATGAGGCAATCAAGGTACGTGCAAGAGTAGTCCCGGATATCGCGGAGAGGTTATCCGACATCGACGCTGAGGGTGAGTTCCCAGAGGCACCATTAGCATTTAACTGAGACGTCCCGGGAGGACGAGCTCGGGATGGAACAGCCGAATATCCGATCTGAACGTTGGGTATCACATTGTCTGGAATTATAATGGGTGCAGGTATCGATTTCTTGCGAGCAGCAAGACACTTCAAAAAGGTCAAATCAATTGTCTTGAACCCACGGTCAAGGTATGACACTTACGGATGATGAATTCTCTGAGTGGCTAAGGGACGGTACGGGGGATGGGTTTGTGCGAGCCTCCTGCGTCAAGTTATTCTGGGTTACTGTAGCGTTCTGTACGCGTTGGGGAGAACGATCTGGAGAGCAACTCCTACTTTGGAGCAACTCTCGGGGAAACCATTCCTCGTTGGAATTTGAAAGTTTAAGTTCCACCAAAGGTGAGCTCTGAGCTGCGATGGATTCCTCGTTGATGTCGAATACCAAAGGTGATGCGACTAGGGATTGCTCGGAGGCCGAAGATGGCTTTTGACGAGAACGGCATTCGGTCACCTTGGAAGCCTTGCGTTTTCCATTTCGCCCAATGAACTTGTAGAGCATCGTCCCGCTCTCTATCTGCGTTGCGAAAGATGGAAGTGAGTAGAGGGCGGTGAAAAAACAAACCCCGAGCACAGAAACGTACCACAAAAAAAGAAAAGATTGATATGGGACCGGAAAGAGAGAGGATCAGTTAAATTAAGTAACCTCCTAGCAACACTGGCGGCTTGCATCACGGAAGCCGAGCAGTGTTCGCCGCATCAAAGTTTTCTACTTGGCCCTAGCCTTGTGTGCACAGCCGCATGTGAATAAACCAGGGGGCGGTACATTTGTGGTGGGTAACAATGCCGTCACTGGGTTCAGCATTGCCGCCTTCTTAATACAATGAACCCTTTCACAGTCACGGTGTGAGTCGAACTAACAAATCTCATATAGTCATACCTTCCCATCAAGCTGCCCATTATGTTTACGGCCTCGCTATCATGGTATCCTGTCCAGTACAAGGGTATGCAGATCGGGACGCGGCATACACGCGTACTACTGTAGCTTGATGTATTAGTCAACCGGCATGGCATCCAGCTCTGGTATATCACCGCTTTCGAACCGCTTTTATCCTTCCATCGCAACTCGCTTGATCCATCATCTGAGGTGCTGGTGGCTTCATCGACCAAAAATAGCTCCTTACACACACGCTATCACGTCTACCAAGGTTCAAGGAGGAAATGATCACCATGAAGAAGAAGATGACGACACATGAAAGCGCCGGGTTAGCCGCGCCGGAACCCTCTATGTTCGGCAGTTTGTGTAAGCTGTTCTCCAGTGGCATCATCGGACTAGTAAACCCGTCCTACCAGCTTCCTGATAATATCAAAACACACTGGATGCAGATGAGACCAAGGAGAACAGTCCGACTCATCAGTCCCATCCCATCACCGCTTACTGCAATTGATGAGGTGCTTCATCCGCTGATGAGTCCCTGGCGACATCTTGTAATGGCGCTTGCGAACACGCCAAAATTTTTGTCAATTTGTCAATTGGTGTCGGTCCTGAACTTCAAGTATGTGTGAACATACCCCGCGCCCATGTACCATATTCCTGTTACATGTATCCTTAGATACTACGACTTCTAGCGCCAGTGAAGGTGAAACGTTGATTCTTGAATATTACTAATTCACAGGGTTCGGCTACCCTACTTTTTCCCGTCTTACTGGTGGCAACGGTGCTTGCTCCGCATTGCAAGTTATGCAAAAGCAGCAATTTCAAAGAGGAGCTCCGATGACCCTGGGTTCAAATGTTTCGCGCAGATGCGATACATGCATACCCATGCAGATAGCATCGGACACTGGACGCATCATCCATGTGGCACCGCGTTCGACGCATCTCATCTCGGATCATGCACATGGATGGAAAGAACCTAACTTGCAATCAACACTGTGGGTCGCTGATACAGAGTCGCAAGGATGACGTGGCCTTCCAGGAGTTCGGTAACTTTTGGTCATATAGTAAGTACCACGCACTTGCCATGATGCCCATCGCTTCAACGGCTCGGAGATCAGTTTTCCTGTCAACACAGTCTCACCGATTCCTGAGCACTGATTGGCTGGTCCAGTCGGCTAATTTTGAACAGGAAATCCCACGACAAAAAAAATCCTCGTTGCAGACCGACTCACTCCGTTTCCTTCAGGTTCCCAGGATTGTCCGTAAAGCGTGACGCATCCCTCAAGTTGGGGCATGGCATCGTCAAGTTGGTTTTTCGAGGTCCGTATTCAATGTGTCACCGGACCTCTTGCCGAACAATGTGCCTCTGCTGAGGTCTGGCTAAATAACATATCCACATCAGAGTCAGGCACCATAGAACATCTTAATTGTACCAAGTCGTCCCATAGCTAATCATATCACTAATTTGACTCGCTTCATGATCTACCGAACAGCACACGCACCGGTTGTTGCACAGCGGGCAACGTTGCATGGGTGAGGTGCCGCGGCGCATGCATCTCTTCCTACCACCACCTTACCCACCACGATGGATGGCAGTGCGCTAGATTACGAAAAAGTGTCACTCAAGGCTGTACGGTCATGTGGGGTGTGTACATTGTAGCGACGCTCGAGTCGGGCCCGATCGTCGCAGAGCATCATGTATGCCGCCAGGGCAGCGATACGTCCGTCAAATAACCGGGTACTATCATCGGATTTTGAACGATTGTCGTATCGATCATCCCAACATGACAACTCCTCAAGTTCAGAGTCGAATAGCACAATGTACGTCTGCGCAGGCTCGTTGATATCAAGTGAGTGATTTCGGTCACGAACCCATGATGCAGCAGCTGGCAGATCATTGGCTCTCATAGCATACCGTTTTGGCACGGCCCGGGGGCAACAGGGGAGGAGGCAGTGATTCGCTCACTGATCTTCAAGACAATGAACTCTTGATTGCAGTGCCCACTGACAATCCAATTTGGAGGATCGTTACAGTGGTCATTCGAATCATCAACAAGTACGGTATGGAGGTCAACTGACGTGTTGGACGCTCACCTGATTGTGCTCACAGCCTCGTAGTGGTTGACAGGGTCGAAAGGCGCTCTGTTTCATATCTGTTGGGGGTAGTGCCAATTTATGGACCACATGATAGATCGTTATCAGCCAAGATGATATCGGCTCTCGGCCCAACGTACGACCATCGTTGGCAAGCTTTAAGGGGACTTCAAGACAACAGAACGGATTCGATCACAGACTCTTGTCAGTCAAATGGTGATACCAATATCAAGGATCATTCCAGCAGGATAAAACTCGTCAGCGCAAACTCGTCAGCACGGGTGGAGCTCACATGTCGAACCTTGATTTCAGGGTTTGGTCAGGAACTGGTCATAGTCCGTAATCGGCTCCTCCACCGCCAAGCCGACTACCATCAAATGAGCCACCATCAAAAACTTGGCACCTCTAAGTATAGCAGGGACAACCGATTGTGGGTATAGTTGCCGTTCACGAGATTACGCCTCATCGTACCGCGCGTCTTGGTCTGAACTTTAGGTCGGGTACGGGTACTGGAATGGTTCTTCCCAGTGTATAGGCACCATGATCCAAAAGAAGAGTAACAAAAGGAATAATTATGTGTCTGCCAGTGATTAAGAGGGATCGCGGTATGCACCATAGAGAAGAGGGTACCAATGGTAACGCAGGGTGGTATGAGCCTTGACGTAAAAATACAACCAATAAAAAAATGGATAGTTGTGGAAATACGCTACGAACTGAATGCGAATGCGTCATGTGGTGGAAAAGAGATGAATGCGGACAAGAAATATTCTTGTCTCTTTGAACAACGAATGGATGAGTCAGAACGGATGTTCAAGTTCCAGTGAAGCGCTCCGCCCGGTACGGATATAGTGACTGGTAGGTAGATGATGCGATGCGAAATGCCGAAGGTCCATGCTATGCCGACATGGCTTGGTCATGTCGGCCAAGAACGATTGAAAGCGCAAGTCAAACGAAATAAACTGTAGGCCGCAGTACGAGTCAATAAACGTTTACGACGCTGGACGTGTCTTACTCACTAAAGATATGATAGATTGGTTAGGTGTGGCGAAACGGCTGTAACTTCTCCATGACTTCGTCCATGCTCTGCTTGGGGTCGAAGGATGGACCAAGTGGGCTGTCCGCAGGTACTGGCAAGGGCTTGGTCAGAGTATCAGCCCCTAACGCCATGTTAGATACGGCCGAAATACGACGAAGGGCTTTAGATGCCCGTCTTTCTTCCTTTAATCTTTGCCGCTCTGCGCGTGAGATTCCGTCTATCCGCTCGGGTATAATGGAGAGTGATGGTGGTGTTGACAGCGGAGTGCCTTCTGAACCGGAGGTCGAAAATGATACTACCGAGCTCGATACATCCAAGCGCAAGTCCGAGGTACCAGAGGTCGTCACCGTTGCGGAGATACCTTTGTGTCCGGACATAGATTGATGTCCATGATGCTGAGGAGACGCTACCGGACTTGAGGATAACGGGGACGGCCGTCGAACGCCATCCACTGTATCACCGTCTTGCGTGCTAAACGACGAACGTGCAAGGTTAGCTGCAGCGTCAATGTCACTAACAGCACCATTGTGTATGACAAGCCACCGAAGTCCCTCGATCTCCCTCATCTTCTTTCGAATATTACGCTCCAGCTTTTCAATGTTTTTCGTCATCGCCATACGGTCATCTTCATAACGTTTGGTGACGGTGACGACGTATTCCTGGAGTTGAACATTCTTTCTGCGTTGTTGAGAAAGGGCTTCTCGTAGCTCGTCAACGGTCGCGTCTTGAGTGACATCCGAGTTTGCCCTGTTGGACCGCGGAGGGGTGGAGGGGTTTGACTTGGAAAGCGACTGACCAGGAACAACAAGATTAGACGTGACTGATAAAGTATTGGCCCTGGGACGCGGGAACACTACACGATTAGGCGACGCGCAAGGAGCCGAACGAGGAGTCAAGCCAGCAGTATTGGGAGAGAGGGGCGGCGACGGTAATGGGACCGAGGGCGGTGGACCGCTTGATGTCTTCGTTACACCAGACCCGGAGGGCTTTTTCATGCTCGAAGACTTTGGGACCACAGGTGAGAGCTTGAAGCTACGCGCGGAATAAGTCGAGTCATACGCTCTGGATGTGTCCGTGTCACTACCAGATATGCTGGTCGTGCGGCGATGAATGCTTTGTCGTTCATCCTGGGAAGCAAAGTCGCTGCGACGCATTCTACCACTGTCCACCCTAGCTGGCGACGGGCGGTTGGACGGACTTCTCGATCCCTGTGACGACAGAGACGCTAGCTCACTTGACTGGCGAGGGAAACCCTTGTCGGCTAAAAACGATCGAGGGGGGACGATCGTCGACGGGGGTATGGGAAAATGAAGAGGTGGACCCGATGGCGTAATCGGGGTAGTTGGTGTGAGTTCCCCGCTCCTCTTTGGCGAGTCCCCGAGGTATACCTGTACCGGTGTCGTGGGAGTCTTCGGAGACTGCTGAGGCTTCTTGAGCTGCTCAGGAAGGGTGAATAAATCAGAAAAGTCCTCTTCATCCCCGTTCTCTGCGGCGGGTGAATGAGGTCCTCGCAAGGGCCGAGGGGTGGTTGAGCGACTCCGCATGCTCGAATGCTCAGATTCGAAGGATGGCGCTCTTATCTCGGGGACACGTGGTGATAGTGTGGCCGGAGATGGTACAGGAGGGGTAGGCGCAGAAGTAGCTGGCTTCTGAATCATAGAATGACGAGCCTTGCCATTTCTGGATGGTGATCGTAAAGGAGTGAAATGGGCCGCGAGTTTGGACCCGAGTGATGCAGCTGGTACATCCATTGATGGAAGTTTGGAGGGCAAAGGCGGCGCTGCGGGGAGACTGTGCGTCGAAGGGGTAATCATGAGCACCGCGTGTCTGGAAAACAGCAGGTCAGATTATGTCCCCTTAACAGGCGAAGACGCGCTCAATCGTTCCCAAAATTGGGAGCACCCCCAGAAGTACATCGACCATTGTTCTGGCCATGCTTCTATAATTAAAGGTTCCGCCGCGTACGACCCCTCCATTAAAGGGGGAACAGGCAAAACACTACTCACCCGTTCCCAAAAGAGCGACGAACAGTGTTCACCGGAGTGACTGGGTATGCCGCATTTCCAACAGACTTTCTCGACAACGGCATAGCAGGGACTGCAGGCTGTTCTGCAGGCTTTTTGCGACCCAAAAAAGGGAGCATCGATCGCCGACTCGGAGCTTTCGTCCCTGCAGGCTTCTCTCCTGGCGACGGAGACAAGGACGGACAAGTCCCAGTCCCAGCACCTGTGCGGGAAGAGTGACGAGACCCATTTGCAGAACGAAAAAGTTCAGAAAAATCTGGTGCCTTGGACCGAGCGCGCTGCGCAGGGGGTGTGTCCGAGCTACCCATCCTTTATCGACACCGGCTTTTGGATAGGTAGGGGGACGACGCGTCAGGTCAACGACGCAGAGCGTCCCGGGTTGGTGCTGGAAAGAAGGTGGGCCAGAGGAGAAAACGCGAACTCGCGTACTAGTAGTAGCGGTAGCGCGCTTTTCGTCGCGTAGGGACTAGAGTAAGTTTTTTTTTTTTGCGTGTGTACACAAATACATGTATGTCGTCAACACCCTGTTAAGGACCACAAGACGTCACCACGCACCGGCAGTCGGAGGCAAGTAGCAGAAGAGGGAAGGCCGCAAAGCAGCAAGGTTGGTGGGCTCAAGTAATGCCAGCTCGGAGAACAGCAGTATGTTGTGAATTGGCGACGCAACAGCTGCTAGAGGTTTCATTTGTACTGGCAATAGCATTGGTACACAGCTTCATGCTTCGATCGCGGACAGTGGTTCATATTTCCCGATAAGCGGGGGCGTCCCTTAGTCGGAGCGTCCCTGTAAGTCATAGTCGCTTAAACGGCGACTCATCAAGTTCCGTCGCTTCTTTTCCGACACTTCATTTGCTCAGGAATGATGGTTCAGGTAACAATTGCACTACAACAATAACAGGTTGGAGAAAAATAGGAATACGTTTGCGTAGCCCACAAGAGTGCGCAGCATCCATGTGACAATCAAAGCTTAGTCGTGTGTGGAGAAATAGAACCATAGCACACGACCAATGACTTTCATCTATATTTTTAGCCATTCACTGAGTGTGCCCATTTGAGGTTTGTCCAATCATAGGCCGTAACATCCTTTGCCTGAACGACCTCGATCGGCTTATCATCCCCTGCAAACTGTGGTACAAGCTGGGGGCGGATAAGGCGCTGCATCGCTAGGGGTGACAGTCGGGATATCAGATCCAAGCACAACGAACCGATGCTGAACCATTCGTACCTCTGGCAGCGGCGTTGTTAAATTCGCTTGTTCTAATCAGGAAACTGACCATTAATGCTTATAATTACACTCTCGTAAGACGTACCCATCGCGACGCAGAAAATAGTCGTGTTTTTCCATGTCGGTCAGCGAATATCGGGTCGAAGGTTGGACGTCCAAAAGCTGAGAAAATTCAAGTCAGATACTAGCCGAATCAACGACGAGCCAGGAAGATAAGACTTACCCCCTCTAGTAGATCCACAACAACAAAATCAAGGCCTTCAAATCTTGGATACAACTGTCCGGGTTCGTTCCAAACAACATATGCATGTACATCCTCTGCGGTGTCGAAAAGCCCCTGTGGGGTGCGCAGTATTATGAGGCGAGGAGCAAGGTTCTCAGATTGCTAAGTACTGTACCTCATGATCCCGCGACTCCAACTCAAAAAGGATACATCCAAGTGCCCACCAGTCAACCGCTGTGCCATAAGGCTTTCTCAGATCGATTGGCAATCCCTTGATCTGTAGCACCTCTGGAGCCATATAGGGCGGAGTACCGAGGAAGTGGATTGGACCTTCATTTCGTTGACCGTCGCGACTTTTGGGGACTATGTAAGCGAGCCCGAAGTCGATGATTCGAATGTTCTCGCGGGAATCGATAAGGATGTTTTCGGATTTCACGTCGCGATGAATAATTCCCATCTCGTGCAGGGATTGGATCCCAAGAGCCTGTCATGGGTTAGCATCGGGATCGTCAGTGAGTCATGAGCAGACAAACAATTTGTGCCATCCACCGACGCGCATGTAATTTACACCTTTCTGGTTCCATCTCGAAATACGTCCCAAGGTCGGTGGTCATGAGTTCCTGAAGTCGAAATTAAGCCGGCTAGACGTGACGGAGAGACCTATGACTCACCATGGCGAAGAAAACGTCAGTGCCGCGTAGGAAAGATTTATTCAATTCCATAATGAACTGTCTGCCCTTCGGCCCTCTTTTCGATTTCACCATGTATCTGAATATTCTGAGTTCCTCTTTAGCAGATCGCGATACATTCGGGTCTTGGAAGGACTGGAATATCTTGAGACACAACAACCGGCCAGTGGTCTGATCTCTTGCTGCCCAAGCGGATGCGAACCCCCCATTTTGTATACAATACAGAAGATCGAAGGGTCCGTACACGGGGAAGATGGAGGAGGAATACGTGGTGGGAGTGAAGTTAAAACGAGTAGCTGGGGAACGGGGAGGCTTGTCTGACTGAGCGACGCTGTTGCTCCCTGTATCATTCTCGATAGCGCGAACTGGGATCGATCTAGTCGAGAATGAAAGTCGCTTGATATCAGTTGCGAGCGAGTTGACCTCCTTGAGGTGGGATATCGCGACTAGAGGTGGGCGTTCATCAGCCGCTGGATCGCTTGCGTCAGCGAGGACTGCAGCGCATATGGTACGCTTGCCCAATGGAGAGGATGGGGAAAGCTGATGTGATTGAAGTGATGCCTTGGGGGTGACCGGAGCAGCGGCAGTGCGAAGAAGAGTGAGCATCAGAGGAAAGATCACGAGTGAAGGGAGCACAGGGGGTAATGGAAAGCTAGCTGGAGAGCCTGCATTAAATATAATCCATGCATGCCGAGTGGGTGTGGACATGACAATATCCACACTTTGACCAATGCGGCAGATAAAGGTCGGTATCGCTGTGGACAATTCAACGCCAGATGACGAGTGACAGTCACAGGAAAGGTGTCAAAGGCACTCTGAATCTGAGTGATGGACCGGTCAACGGCAGTGATACCATGATGGTATTAGGATCTATAGCTTGCTGATCATTCAACATTGAGCTATCCATTCGAGATCAACCGCTCAAGTCCACGTACAATTCATGGCTTTGCAGGAATAGTGTCCCTGAATGTTCACGAGATGCCATCGATGGGTTTGCTTTGACAGTGACTGAGTGAGACAAAGAATTGAAGTGACGGTGGACTGGCAACCCTAACCTGGAAACCACTACCCACCTAACCGAGAGAGCTCCGCCGCTATCACCCGCGCCATGTCCACTTCTCCTCTCGCAACACCACACACCCCGAGCCTCCGTCGTTCAGCCGAAAGTTATGGTGAGGGGGCCCTGCGAAAGCTCTGGGAGGAGCCCCTCGTCCCCATTGGTGCGTCCCCGTCCTTTTCCTTCCTTTCCCCTCTCGGAATCATGTTCTGTCCACCATAGGCACGTTCGCGACAGTCGGTGCATTTACCATGGCCGTGATCAAGCTCAGACGCAGAGAGTCTCGCTCGCTCAACCAATGGATGCGCATGCGGGTGGCTGCACAAGCATTCACAATCGCTGCCGTCTGTGCGTACTGCTGGAGTCCGAGCAAGAGGACAGGCGTTCAGACCGCCGAAGAGATCCAAGCAACACGGGACCAACAGTTTGACAAGGAAAGAAGGGAATTCCATGATCGTCTCAGGGTTGCCGAGGCTGAGTGGAAGGAGACACAGAACCTCGCAGGAGACGCTAAGAAGTGACCTACAACCGTAGACGGTAGACGTATTACTGCCCTATCCCACTGACTACCTTTTTCCCTCTCGCTGGTATGGTCAATGTTTTTGTGATGGACCGAGGTGCTCATGTCTCTCCTCTCCCTCGGACATCAGTCTGCTCTTCGATTGCAAGCCGCCAACCGCCATACAACTGATTGACAATAGCACCCCGGCGAAGTACCTCCAGCTCCTTGACAGCCTCGTTGTACGCCAGTGTGAGCTTGACCGGATCTTTCTCGGCCTGTGGAACGCTGAGTATCGTCCCCTCTACCTTCCCAACGATCGATGCGCACCTGGATGCCACGAAAGTTTTCCTTCGTCCGGCGTAGGAAGTAGTTGCGAAAGTTGTAGGAACTGAATGACTTTGCTGCACGAAGCGTGGAGCCGTAGAGACTGAGAATTGCCTTTGGTGATGGCGGGGCAGCCATGGCGTATTGCAGTGTGGGAGGTGTAGAGAGTCGGAAGGGAGTGTCACGGAACGAGTATGCAAAAAGGGAAACTCCGGAACAAGTCAATGTTCGGGGCGTATTTCAAGTGAGACAATGCAAAGATCATCTCATAAATAATGTACGTATGCTCCTCA
>JBBPQG010000520.1:0-18692 GCA_038092395.1 Boletus variipes var. fagicola | reverse complement strand
GCGGGCATTCCGCACTCGGGAGTGACTCTAATGGCTCATTTGTACGTTCTCTCAGGCTCAGGCTTGACTACCACTGACATGCAATTTATAGGTTACGGCACACACCTCCACTCCCTCTCCTCCCTTCCCTGCCACCTCTAGCGTAGGGTTCCCCAAGCCGAAGACCTGGGAAATGCCCCTATTCAAACGTCTTCGCCCTCTTTTGTAAGTCCCCTGTTGGGTTATAGTGACAATCAAATCTCACAAACAATTCTTCAGTTGTCAGTTGTCAAAGGACGACTCACTGGCAAAGGTTTCCCCGGCCTCAAACTTGAATCTGTGACCACACCACCGACGTTTGATCTGCTCAAGGGTGGGGTACCCAAACAGACAATGTCCACGTGTATCCCGGCGTGGGCGCCGCTTGTTTTCCAGCCGACTGCGGCCATTAATCTCGAGGAGCTGATCGTCCAGTTCGTTTCACACCGCAAAAGACTACCAACATGAGTTCATAGTGGTGGAAGTCTCTACCTGAGGGTATGTTTTTTATGAGTCGACTCTACTACATTTATCTTACGCCCTACAGAGGAGGAACGTTGCACCTCGCTGTGGAGCGAGGCATGATGGACATACTAGCGCTCGATCGTCGGGGTAGCAAGCTAGAAGGACCTGCAGACGATCGTCTGTGCATCCTGTCTGAACTGGATGCTGAACACTACATGAAACCCCTCTCATCCGGACTGTTCGATGGGACAGATGCAAGGGCCCACCACTACATGAAGCCATCCAAATCCTTTGTCTTGTTTCGGATGGCTTCCCAAGATACTCAGTGAAGTTAAATGATTGCTACCACTTCATTACAGTGTCCTGCTTTGCGATGCAAGTCTACAGGGGGATCCACCAATCACCCTCGATTGAGCGTGGTGCAGCAGCTAGCAAGTCCTACCACTTTGCAGGGATATTGCCAGGTAGCATTAAACGAGATGCCTACGACACAGCCCTGGCCTTTTTCCATGTTCGGATGGGATGGCGCCAATATGATGCCGGCAACGTCGCACACGGGTTCGGATGAGGAGGAGGCTCGTGCACCCCGTGCACTTGACCATCGCCGTGCCAATATTGTTGCGTAACATGGATCGAAGTTTAGTTTCTTTTTTTACTAGAATCACTCGTGATTTTTTCATTGCTGTAATCTTGTGTCGCCGGTCGTTCCTGTGTAGTTGTGTCCCAATATAGGTCTTTATCTACTGGTCACGTATATGGGTTTCAATTCCCTCAAGCTCGATGCTCGAGGGCTTGTTCTTGTGTGTGGATCGTTCGGTTGGACTGGTAGGTGGTGAAGGTGGGTCTGGGGGTTCTCTAGGTACATTTTCATCGATCATTTCATCGCGCTCACTGCTTTCTTTGTCAGCCATGATCGATGGTTCTTGACCTCGCCACCTGGGTCAACTTGGATGTACGTGGGGCTGCGCGCTGCGTCACGCGGGCTGTCGGATGGTTCGCGAAACTTGTTTATTGACATTGTCCGCACCCTCTCCGCATGTGTCCTGACCCTCGTGTAGGTGCGCGTCTCGACGATTCAACCTCAGGGGCACGGTCTTGTCGTGGTGTGCGTCGGCGCTGTGCGTATGAGCTAATGGATGATCGATGCCCTACGTGTCCTCCTGTGTCATCTGCGACTCGCCGTCATCAGCGTCGAATTGACCGTCTCGTGTGTCGTTGTGCATGTGACGTGGAAGTAAGACAAGTGTCGTGGCGAGTTGGCGCAAACAAGAGTGCGCCAAATGGTTGTCTAAGACGAGCAACGATGATCTGCAGTGTTGAAGGAGATGAAAGCATGTCGCGTTTGGGTTTGGCCGGGTGTGTACCGAGCGGGCGGGAGATGCCTGTCGGGGTTAACTGGCTTATGAACGAAGTGGTAGAAGGGCCAGGGAGAGGAGAGGAGTCACGTAACAAAGACCCATCAGCTGTACCCCCCCTCTCCAAACATATTCTTACCACCTCCAACGGGGTGGTGGGCAAGGAGGAAGCCGATCCAAGGGTGAACGAGGCAGACATGATCCAGTCAAGACAAGTCCTCGCTTGTGGTCGTAATCTCCACGATTCCAAGAGCATCCACATTCGCCCGAAAGATATTAGGGTGTCCTGACGTGCGCCCAGGACGTCTGGTTCAAAGGTGATGCATGGAATCCTTATCTATTTCACTGACAGCGACGGCATGGAAAGGTCATCCAACTGGTCATAAAACCGAGTGGCCACATCGAGCTTTGGAGAAGAATCGAAGGTATCCATTGTCAACGCCGACGGAATGTGTGCCGGCTGCAACTGGCTGAGGACGGTCATATTAGCAGGAAGACAGCTATCAAAGCTTCTGGGTTTGCCTGCCAATGCAAGGATGCTCGTATCCCCAGAGCTAGTGAGCAAGTGGGCCAGCAGTCGTCCAAGTGCTTTGTCCCTCTCGCCATACACAACTGACAAGGACACAGAGAATATCCCAGACTACGAATATGCTGTATCCTCGACAAAGGTTGCATTCCGTTCAGAAGCCAGAGACAGCTTCTGTCGTATGTCATCCAAGCCAGGACGAAGTTCCCTCAAGGTTCGCGCCGGGATCCCCGTCACTTCCTCCATTCCGAAATAACTTCGGGGGACTCCTTGTGATTCGGAATATCGAGGTTCAGGTAGGGCTTTCAATCCTCAGTGTAGAATCGGACCACTTTGGCTGCATGGTGTTCCTGGAATGTCCAGGCATGGGTATTCCAAGGGCTCCGCATCAGATCGCTGCGCTTCGATGGAGAGCGAACCCCACGAAGAAAGACAATCACCAGAGAGGAACCCTCGTACCACTTGAACATGGCCACCAAAGCCTCTTGGTGCGCGGCATGATCCTGTTTGTTAATGCAGCAGTGAATCCGGCATCTCGAGCAACATAGCAGAATATTTGGAGTTTGTCGTGAGTGTGGGCTTTTGCGAGGTCATATACGACAGTCCGAACGACGTTTTCGAAGAGGTTCATTATCTTCCCACAAGAATGCGGCGTGACGGTAGTACGGTATATGTTGGCACTGACCCGCACAATATCGTAAAGGGGACCAGAGCGCAGTGCGATGAGCAAAGAGTTGCTAACTGAAGCTCAAGTAATAATGATTTTTTCTTTAGCAGTTTTTGGGGTCTTCACTCGGGCGTACTAGTAAGCCACGTTGACTGTAGCCCTGGTACCGCTAGGCCTAGTGCGCGCGCCCGCCATTCCTCGACTCTGCAATGTCGCGCAGGTGTCCAGCGGGTTTGTATCACTTCCAGTGTGTCATAGATACGCGTACGACGCGTCCGATTTGGTCCCGGTGCGATCATACGTCTAGGTGAATCGCTCTCTTCGTTCGGGTGTAGCTGACTCCTCTAGGCTTCGATTTGAGCCGTCCTCGTCAACGCGGTAGGTCGATGTATACGGTTGGCATCCTTGGATAACCGGGTGTGGATGACTCAGGTATGTGCTTCGTCTTGTATTCTTGCTTTCTGTGCTGACTCGCCTTGTTGCCAGCTAACAACTTCGTTTCGAGTCGCTTCAAGTCGCGGCGCACGTCGCTCGTTGTGCCATCCATCTGGCTCGTTCTCCCACCCGTCTCGACGCCACTGCCATCATTTTGGCACTTCAGATCAGCCTCGACGGCTCCCAACTCGCTCTGGTCGCTCACCTGGCCTCCGGGCCTTGTATCTTGGCTTTGTTGTGTCGCGGCCGCCGTTCTCTTGGCCTCGGCTGTATCCCCGATTGCTGTGGTCGTCGCTTGATGCAGCCATTTTGCTGCCCGGCTCGTCTGGCTCGCTCTGAGCTCTTCTGGGTGAGTACTCCTCATCCCCATTCTCCTAGCGTTTGTGCAGTCGTTCCGATGCGTTCTCCAGTCTCATCTGCCGTGTTATAGTGTCCTCGTTACGTCCTGATGCTCCTGACGCGTTCGCTTCGTCGCCAGTAAGTGTTTCGTTGTAGCTTGAATTTCCTTCTCTCTCCCCCTCGAGCTTGACATGCGGAGGTTCAGCAGGAATTTGTCTGGTGCGTTCGCGGCTCCGTCCGGTGGCTTTGGTGAGTCGCATTGGACGTTTGTGGGTCGTTCTTGGCACTGACTTGATTTATCCGTAGCGAACGACTTTGGCGTGACTAACTGTGGGTCACCACTGGTGACGTTCGTCGCGCCATCGTTGCCGTGCACTAAAACATCAGCGCTCAGCTTCCACATAACAATCATTGAGGTAATGTATAGTATCGCGTCAGCAGAATCACACATTGATTTCGAAGGAACAGCAGGTACATACTAGGGATGGTCCAAAGACCAGAGGTACGTCATGTACATCTAGACCATACCCGTAGCCACACCTCAGGCTTACGGAACACGATCATGTACATATGTTTTTCTCCCGACAAGAGTTGGGCTGACGGACCAATTATGAATGTCCGTCAAGCATCTCGGCGTCCAAGGACGGAAACGCGCTGGGCAGTACCGCCGTCGCGAAGCTGCCATAGCACAGATAGACATGTATCGCAATCTCGCTTGCCTGCGGGATAGTGCTCACTTGAGATGTCCTAAAAAGTCACGTTTCATGGCATCACTTACTGGTGAACTAGTGCCACACCCCGCCGGGGGGCCGGTGGGCTACTCAATTGCTGATACGGTAAGTGGGCTCCGACGAGTCTGTTCGATGTATGGTGATTCTACATGTAATTCCACGAGTGATTCTAGTGAAAAAAGAAACTAAACTTCTCTAATCATACTACCGTGGCGCCATCCCATCCGAACATGGAAAAAGGCCAGGGCTATGTCATAGGCATCTCGTTTAATGCCACCTGCTGAGATGATAGAGGACTTCCTAGCTGTTGCACCACCCTCAGTCGAGGGTGACTGGTGGATCCCCCTGTAGACTTGCATCGCAAGGCAGGACACCACGACGTAGTGGTAGCGATTGGTTGTCCTCGTTGAATATCTCGGGAAGTCGGCCGAAACAAGACATAAAAGTTGGATAACTTCGAGTAGGGTGGGCCCTTGCATCTGTCCCATCGAACAGTCCGGATGAGAGGGGGTTTCATGTACTGTTCGGCATCCAGTTCAGACAGGATGCACAGACGATCGTCTGCAGGTCCTTTTACTAGCTTGCTGCCCCGACGATCGAGCCCTATGTCCATCATGCCTCGCTCCACAGCGAGGTGCAATGTCCCTCCTCTGTAGGGCGTAAGATAAATGTAGTAGAGTCGACTCACAAAAACATACCCTCGGGTAGAAACCTCCACCACCGCAAAGTCGAGTTGAAATCCATTTACCGATCGTTTATGGTGTGAAATGGACTGGACGTTCAGCTCCTCGAGACGAGCGGCCGCAGTCCGCTGGAAAACAAGCGGCGCCCACCCCGGAATATAGGTGGACATTGTCTGTTTGGGTACCCCACCCTTGAGCAGATCGAACGTCGGTGGTGTGGTCACAGATTCAAGTTTGGGACCGGGGAAACCTTTGCCAGTGAGTCGTCCTTTGACAACTGTGAACTGAAGAATCGTTTGTGGGTATTGATTATCACTGTAACCCAACAGGGGACTTACAAAAGAGGGCGAAGAGGTTGGAATAGGGGCATGGGGAACCCCTACGCTAGAGGTGGCAGGGGGAGAGGGGAGGGAGTGACGGCGTGTGCTGTAACCTATAAATTGCATGTCAGTGGTAGTCTTTAAGCCTGAGCCTGAGAAAACGTACAAATGAGCCATTGAAGTCACTCCCGAGTGCGGGATGCCCACTACCACTAGCGGCACGGGGGGGAGAGGCTGCCTTAATGCGATCCATCTGGTTGGAGTGAGGTGGAGGTAGGTTAGAAGGTGGGGAATGCGGAGGGGGGGGGTTATATATGCATGGTTGCTGGAATACAAGCATACCTGTAAAATATACTATTATTACTGTGATTGTACTACGAATTGCCACTCTTGAAAAACACATAAAACAGTTGAATGCGACCCGAGCGTGCAGCGCAGGTCAGGTAATTACTTGTGCAGAGGGATGTGGATTATCCTTGTTTATGACTTCTCCTCAAGTCCACTTAAGAATCCGAGCCACGTCTTCTTATCGATAACGCCTTCATCTACAACACCGTGATCGTCAGACGACTACACCACTTGGGATGAATCAAACTCACAATTCCCATCAATGTCGGTAACGACAACGTATCGAGCTCCTAGTTTAACGAAAAATTGATGAAGAAGTTCCAATGGTGCATGGGATTGAATGTTGAGCGGAGCCTGAGAACGAGTCATGTCCATCATTGCAGAGCCGCGACGAAATGCGACCAACCTCATCCATGTATACACTAAAGTCAAACAAGTCACCATCCACAACAGCGCTGCTCTCGATCCACGACGATGTGATGTCACGTTCCCTATTAGATCCACTCGATTGAAAGTTGATTTCCTCGTCAGCGTCCTCGGCAACGATCGCTGCAATGCGGTTCTTCAACAAAAAGAAGGCAGGACCAAAAGGGCGGTAACTGACCAAGCGCATGTTCAAGCTCTCCTGCGCCAATATACCCCACCATGCGCAATCTATCACTGTCTTTGTCAGGTCGTAGAATGGGGAAA
Source organism: Boletus variipes var. fagicola (assembly GCA_038092395.1). NCBI lineage: Eukaryota > Fungi > Basidiomycota > Agaricomycetes > Boletales > Boletaceae > Boletus > Boletus variipes. The sequence goes on along the minus strand of JBBPQG010000520.1, from coordinate 12,115 downwards.
CCACTATCATCATGTCCTGCATTGACGAGTGCTTGTAACTGGTCTCGAAGACTTTCCACGGTATTGCAAGCATCTATTCGAATGACGTCTACACCGCGATCCGTCTGTATCTTACGGTCAGGAATTCACACTGACTCGAGAGAGGGAGAACATACGACATCGCTGATTGAAAAGTGGGACCAAAGGTATTCGTGCTTAGCGTCCAAATATGGGAGTTGCGACAATCTAGAAGGAAAGTAACTGGGTATTAGTATGATCATTATCCTGGCCAACTCACTCGATGACTAGATCATAGATTCCTTTGGGTTCCAGTGCATCAGCAACAGTCTTCGCCACGAGGACAGCCAGCATGACCGGGACAGCGTACGTGAGTGTGTCTGTCAATTCAAACATGATCACCGCAAGCGAGACTGTCGTGCGCTGTTAAATGCGTCATCGTCAGTTATCCCCCGAAACAGTTGAACACGCTTAGACGCAGACCGTGACTCCAGATAATGCTGCGGCAGCACCGACCATGGCATAAAGTCCAGGAACTACGCAGTCTTTGTTACCGTCGCAGAAAGAGAAGCCAAGACTATTCGGGTAACGCCATTGAATATGCCGGACAACGATACCGAGGATGCGTCCAGCGCAGGCACCAACACCAAGCGTCGGAATGAAGATGCCTGCAGGAAGTTTGATGCCGAAGGTTACGATTGTCAATGCGCCTTTAATGAGCATGGCGACCAGAATCGTCAGTGCGACAGGCCAGACTTGTTGCCAGTCCCCTGGGTCCACAGCACACAGGCCCGAATGTTTATTTGCACCATCCGCGTCGCACTCGGAGAAAAGGACGTAAACGAGTTCTGTCCCTCCCATCCGAGTATACGGGTTCAAAAAACAAAGCATTGCAGTGACAAGAGTAACCTAGCATCGTTAACGATCATCAAAAATGGTTCATCTTCCGACTTACTAGAACGACTTCTAGGACTGAATGCGATTTTAACCACGTCTTGCCACGAACATCGCGACTCCAGCGATAGTTGAGTTTAGAGAAATACGCGCCGTATATGCCCTTGACAAGAATTTGTAAGAGCCACATGAAGTCTAAGAGGACGTACACCAATAGCTCCCAAAAGCACGAAGAAGACAAGTTCGTATGCATGCCAGTCCTATGGATGCCTGAGAGACGTGTTCGAAACAGAATGGCGAAGGGTATACCCTGTCATAAGTAACTTGGAAGAGTACAAGTTTCCCAGTTCCAAAGGGATCAAGGAATCTCAGGGTGATGGCTGCAATCATCGCACAGAAAAAGCTAACCAACAGTGGGTTATGATACACTCAACAAAGTGAACAGCCGTACCTTCGCCACATCACCTGAACATAGCGACAAGTCAGCCGGCAGGCTTTCCAGTTGAAGGAATGTCTTACCTTTGGAGGGAAGTAATACGAGACTTCCTCCAAACTGAACAAGGTGCCTCCAATGGGTGCCCCGAAAGCAACCGCGACTCCAGCAGCGCAAGCTGCGCTGAGAATTTCACGCCGCTTCGCTATTTAAAACCATCATGCTGACGTGGACCATGTTTGAGAAAAGGAGACGAACCTTCATTGTTTTCGTATTTACGATGAAATCGACTGATGATATTGCCAATGCAGCTCGCAATGTGAACAAAAGGCCCCTCCTTGCCTGCAAGCAAGTCAGTGGAAAAGCGACAGGAGAAAAACTGGGACAAAACTGACCGAGCGATAAGCCCGAGCCAACTGAGAGCGCCAGACCGAATGACTTTGTGAAAAGAGTGCGCCCACCAAGGTATCCGTGAATTACGAAGCCTGTGCACAGCGTAAGAATAGCCTCGATGCACAAGCACGTAAGTGGCATGGGCACCTGAAAGGATCGTCTTGATTTCTGGTATACCACTTCCTGCAGCCTTGTCCAAGCTAAGATAGTCTGGATCACCTAGGGAATTCGTGGACATACATAATACATTGTCTGGCGCTTCGTCAGTGGTATGGGCTGCTTGCTGTCCGTGTTAACAAATTGTGGAGATAAAACACCGGAATCTTTGCGGGTGGTAAACGAGGTCGAGGCGGTCAGGTGTATGGTAAGAAGGCATGACGCTGTTGCCCATAGAACCTGATGGATATCAGAGACACATAAACGGGCACAGGAAAAGCAGACACACCGCAATAAAGGTATAGCTGATAAATTCCACGTAATCATTCTCGATGGCCTGGCGATTGACCCGTGATGACCAATCCACCCAGTCAGCACACTTGGCTTCGCTTGAAAAACGCAAATCGGTAACTTCGGGGCAGCAAAATCGCTTGGCTCTCCACCATCCAGTAGAACAATAACCATATTTCGCATCAAAGAACCATTGCTCTGATCGCACGACGAGGAAAGCGATGACGGCAGTTAAAAAGCCAACGATCGTGACAATTATCCACCCGAGACTCTTGTCAAAAGCGAGGTGCAGACGGGAACGAACTGATTTTCCGCGCCTTAATCTTAGAAAGCGCACCGAATCCTTAATGGTATCGTGTAGCCAGTCAATGGAGGAAAAGGAGGAATACCAGACGCGGAAACCGTTGATTCGAACGTTGATGTCGTCGTCAGGACTGGAAAACTTGGAACGGACGAGGGGAGCGTCGTATGCAGAGATACGTCTCTGAGGGAGAGAGAGACGACGGGTGAGGGTAGCCCGCAAAGAAGTTGGGGACCGTATAGCCGGAGTCGGAGGACCTGAGAACGTTCCGCGTGTGATGGGAAGATTGGGTAACTGAGGAAGGTTGCGACGGCTGATGGTACTGGATGAACGGAGTGCCTGGGGGGATCTTATTGATCCATAATTCGGATCATCCGAGGAATTGCCCAACAACGTTCTTTCGTTGGCTCCGGCGCTGTCCCGAGAATGACACGGAGCTCCGAGTGCGGCGGCACTCCCAATGCGAAGAAGACGTTGCCTTCGCCAATCCACGGAGGAAGGGCCACTGAGCGGACCACTTGGCGGGTCCTCTTCCGGTGCATCTGACAAGGACTGTAACGATGTCGAACGCTTGCGTACGGACATGGTGGGTGACCACTGTCAGGACACTGGATTAGTATGGGTGGCCATTAAAGCGGAGATGTGATCTACCTGGACTGAAAGGGAGCAAGTAGTATGGGCCAAACGCGATGTGGAGATTGCTACAATGACAGATGGTGCGGTTTAAAGTAACATTGCAAAGAGTGTCGGGTCATGAGATCGGTGTATTTGAGGTACAAGAGCGGAACAAACACACACAAACATTCCAACTATACTCTGCACTACGACCTCATGGCGACGGCTGGCCTTGGTGTTCCCGTCAAGCTATTACACGAGTCTCTCGGCCACATCGTGACTGTAGAACTCAAGACTGGCCAGCTTTATCGCGGAAAGCTGGCAGAAGGTCGTATATCTGGCACCTGTCGCTATGGCTGTTCTGATCATCTCATTACCCTCCAGCTGAGGACAACCTTAACATCTCGTTGAAGGATATCACTGTGACTGGACGCGATGGGCGTGTCTCGCAGCTAGATCAGGTCTACATCAGGGGAAGCGTGATCAGGTTCTTTATCGTGCCAGATATGCTGCAGAACGCTCCAATGTGGGTTTGAATGCACTGAATCACAACTCCGCGACTGAGGGTCAACAGGTTTAAACGGGTTGGACCAAACGCCATGCGAGGACGCGGTATTGGTACGGCGCGTGGACGCGCTACCATCATGCGAGGTTCGTGGATGCGAATTTTATGGCACATTGATCACCTGCTGATGAGGTTCCCCTTGTAGCAAACGGTGATTCTCACAGCCTACTGTATGTACTCGACAGCCACTAACAAACTCTATTTTCACAGCTCGTCGTGGTCGTGGTGTACCTACGGCGCGTGGAATCAGACGATGAGCATTCATCGGGTCCTCCAAGGGATAAAAATCACTTTGACGGTGTACATGTAACGTTCTTGTTCGATATGATAGAGACTCAAAGGGACCCATCATCTGCATCACGAGGTCGGCTGTGAAGAGCGGACTTGTGCGAACAAGTACCTGAACTAAAAGTCGGAGACACGACCCTTGAAGCTCCAATCGCCCTCGACCCACTTTGCGACAGGCTCCGTCTTTGGGCCACCCTGCTCACCCGTGAGAGGATTGATGTCGCCCTCAAAGTCTGGTTTGATGGGTTTTCTGGCGTCGGGATGGAGAGTGAGCTCTGCTTCTGCTTCTGCGCGGGAAGACGGTAGTTGAGCGGCGCGCTGGAGCTGTTCGAACTCGCGTTGCTGATCGCGGGGGAGTGAGGGCGGGGCGGGTCTGTTGAGCGCGGACGAGAGGGCACGACGGATGATGGTGCGCATGGTCAGAGGTGGGAACGCTCTCACAAAAATCAGACTCCGCTCGTGGTGGTCAGTCACGTGGAGATCTTGAAAGACCAAGATGAGTAACATGGTCGACCTGGTTGGCAGACCCGGGGTCGAGCGAGGTATCTCCCTCTCCCTCACCACGACGCCCACCAGTAACGTCTTTTTTTGCCTTGTACAACGTCCCCGTATACTCGCTCATCGCGTTTTATTAGTTATCTGACATACCTTTCATCCACCACCTCTATTCCTCCCCGATCGCCATCCATATTCATTTCTCATGCAGCCCTACCATACCAACAGCCTTTATGCCTCCAATGTCATAGAAATCGCCGACTCCTCCTTCAACTCCACCCAGTCCCACCCACACGCCACATCCGTGCTCGCAATGCATCCCCCTGATCCTTTCTCTGACGCCCTCTACAAGAAACGCAAGATTGAGCGTGCGTGTGACGCTTGTCGTCGCAGGAAGACAAAGTGCGATGGCCCCCGCATGCCAGACAACATCTGCACAAACTGTATACAGAATCGCAAAACTTGCTCTTATGTGTTCGTACAGTCACTCTCCTCCCTTCACCTTCGCTGACTCCCTCCTCACCTCAGCGAGGCTTCCAAGCCTAGAGGTCCTCCCAAGGCGTGAGTCAACTTGTCCAACTCTACCTGGCGCAACTCACGTGCATTTCACAGCTATATCACCAGCTTGGAGGACAGGTTGGAGAAGATGCAAGCCCTTCTTAAGCGTGTGAGTGCGTTCGCTCGGCTACCTTTTGTCGATGCCGATCCTTTGCGAGCCTTTATTCCCTTCTGCGGGGACTAGGTTATCGCTAAACCAATACCGGCTTCCATGCATTCTTGTCACCCTACTTTTGGTGCCTAGAACATAGCCTAATCGTTCTTTACTCACAGCTCCGTCCCGAAGCCGATTTTTCCGAGGAGTTGGGGCCTCTAGTAATTCGCGACTCTTGGAAGACCGACCCTGAACCCCCCCGCGTGTCTCCTCACGAAAAGTCAACCTCACCGTCCGCATCTTCGGCCAGACACAAGGGCTCACCTTCAGGACGCTCACGGTCCAATGCTCTCCCTTCTTCCCGTTCCACACGTACATTGCGGAGTGACACAGACTTGTCATCAGATGGTTATACCTCATCAGATAGCGAGGAAGTTGGAGAACTCAGCCTTTCGCGCGGAATGAAACGCTTGACGGTCCGGGGATTGGAACCTACTCAAGATCACCGTCCTATAGCGGACAATCAAGTCCGCTTCCACGGCAAGAGTAGCTGTTTCAAGCTTATTGAACCAACCCGCAAGCTACGAGATGAACATGTCCACAGCATAACAGGTGGAGAGGAACGCAGTTGTTCATCTCGCGACAGCACCAGCCCGATTAATGCTGCAGCATTGCGACGCCCCGAGTTTTGGACTACTCCTCTAGTGAGTCCTAATCCAACCCTTAGGCCTTGCATGCCGTGAATCTCACTCTTTCTACCAGTGGGAACTCGCATTCGAAGGCTATCAGGATCGACTCGAGGGCCTGTCCTCCTCGCTCGCTGAATATTTCCCACCCCATGATCTTGCCGACAGCCTGATCAAACTATTTTTTGAAAACGTTAATCCATTCCTCCCATTGTTCCACCGTCCGACGTTCGAACGACAATGGAGGGATGGCTTGCAGCACAAGGATGCATGGTTCGGATGCCTTTGTTTGTCAATGTTCGCTGTTGCAAGTCGCTGGAGTGACGATCCACGTGTACTTGATGACGGCAGATATGACGTGCCACAGGCCGAAAGACACATCGCGACATACAAGTGGCAGCGCGCTGGTTGGAGATTTTTTAATGCCGCAGTTGGTACGTGGTTTTATTGCAGCTACACGCATGGATGCTCATGATCACAGACGTTCATCGTGGTTCCCTTAGCCTCTTTCACCCGGCTGGCCTATTCGAGGTCCAGACCATGGCGGTTAGTCGAATGGCGTAATCCTTGACGATCCCTTGCTAACATTTTTCCAATCAGCTACTTGGCATGTTCCTACGAGGCACAGCATTCCATCCGGTCGCATGGCTTTTCATTAGCATCGGTCTTCGCAAGGCACAGGATGTTGGAGCACATCGGAAGAAAATCTACGGAGATAGACCAAGCTTCGAAGGGGAGCTCTGGAAAAGGGCATTTTGGGTCCTTGTTCTCCTTGACAGAATGGCAAGCGCTGCCCTGGGACGACCGTGCTGTTCAGGCGAGGAGGAGTAAGTCTTCGCTTCTGACCGCGCGCTTTCACTGACCTCTTTCCTTTGCAAAGTTTTGATGCAGGACTGCCACTGGAGGTCGACGACGAATACTGGGAACCAGAGAATCAAGAAGACGCATTTCAACAACCTCCTGGAAAACCGTCAAAGATAGCCGCCTTCAATTCGTACCTCAAATTGACAAAGATTGTGGCATATGCCATGAGAACGATTGTGGGTCTTCCCATTCTGTCAAGGACTTTTGAATGACATTCTTGGCAAGTATGCCCTTGATAGGTCAAAATTGTTGTTTAGCGCCGCGCGTCCCCAGTGGCAGGAAGTTTTAGCACAATTGAATCGTGCGATGACCGAATGGGTAGATTCGGTTCCGAAGCACTGTGAGTATCATATCTTTGCAGGCTTTGCGTCTCACGATCAACCTTCTGTCAGTACACTGGTCACCACACATTGAAGACCCGTTGTTTTCAGATCAGTCAGCAACATTATACATCACTTATTATGTGATCCAGATAATCATCTATCGACCTTTTCTGCCACCGTCTCTTCACTCTGTTTTGAACATTATGCCACGTTCCAACATGCCAATCCCCTGTATTGCAGTTTGTGTCAATGCTGGCAAATCCGTCGCTCGCATCTTGAAGGCTCAAACCACCCGTGGTTTCTCGAACATTCCTACACTCATCTTGGGTTCACATGTCTGCGCTGCGATTCTGCTCATGAACTTTTGGGATCTGAAATGGCAAGAACGTGATCAGATGAGACGCGATGGGTTTGAAGACATCAAGTCTCCTCTAGCTCTGGCTATGGCTGAGTTGCTTGAGGAAATTTCGGTTTTCATTGAAGCGTTAGAAGCGGTCAAACCTCGCTGGAGGAATGCGGAAATGTACTTGTCAGCGTTTCCTACTTCTTTTCGCGAAATCTACTAACCGATGGGTCAACAGGAACGATCTTAGTTCTTCGCTGCCTCATAATCTCGGTGGATACGAACCAACCTTCTCCAATAACGATCCTCTTTCACGCCATCATCCCCCGCATGCGGCTCCGCCAGACTATACAATTTTCGGGGACTACCGAAACCAACAGTCCGCACATCATATTGCTCCGTCACCACCCATCGACACGTACACCTTCGATACCCAGGTTGAGCCGTCGGAGCCCAACGCTTACTTTTTTGAGGTCCCCCACACTACCCGATATCCGGTTCCCAGTACTCTCCCATTCCCATCCTCCGCTTCGTGTGCACGCGACCAGTCCATGTCAACGGCAACTACCACGTTTCATTCACAGTGTGGTTACGATAAACCTGGCATGACCGCGGAACTCGGTGACCGAAGGTCATCCACATCCAGCCTCCGTTCTCGACCAGCCTCCCTATTCGACGACAGGGCTGTGGATAAAACGATGGACCCGTCTATTCGACAATACGCCATGGACAGCTGCGCGTCTTATAGTACGGCCGTTTCCGCTCCGACACACCCAGGCGTTGGGGGTAATTTTGCTCCTTACCGAACAATGTATGTGTGTCAATGTGCCTCGTTGCGTATCGTTCACGTTATTTCACAGACCTGGTTGGGCAAGTGATTGGAATCATAGTCCAGCAGGTACATCTCGCAGGAGTTCCGAGAACCCAACTATTCAACCTAGTTGTTTATCGCAAGACAGAGCGACAAGGAATTCACACGGCCAACTGTTTCCCTTCCCAGGACGTTGATGCCAGTCCCCAGCATTAGATTGTTACGAAGGTTTCTGCTTCTGTGCTACACTGTATGTATACCATGGACATGCCTTTATAGCCCCACTACTCTACGTATCAAATCTTGTAGTCGTATCATCTTTGAGGTTTACTGTTGCTGTAAATTGCCCTGGTTAAATTGTTATTTATGTAAGTAATCCCATGTCGGATATCCTCGGATTCGAATAATACAAGTCATTGCACCTCCGACGTGTCCACCTCGGCCGCCATCCTCCATGTCAAAGATGAAACGTTGAGATCTGAACCGAGTCCCCCGAGGGAGATCCAACGCGCGGAACATCTACGCGACCATACCGCCCTCCGAGGCACGCTCCCAAAACGCATCACTCTCTTCCCACTCTGACAGAAATGAACGAGGTGCCCTCGACGCCGAGACGATCAGCTGGACATCCGAGCGCTCCAAGCCGTCATGCCACACGCGTTTAGATGACCTCCGAGCCTCGCCCCACCTCCGAATGGCCTCCAAATATGCGTCTTCCGCGCCGCCCGCGACCTGCAGGACGAGCACGCTCAGCCTCCCGCCCTCTAGAACAGGTCCAAACATCGCCTCGATGGCATCCGAGTCGACACCGCGGCTGCCGCCAATGAGTCCCTGGTGGTACACCAACGCCAGGTGGGTCAGGTGGCCGAGCTCGGCGAGTCGCGCCATGCTCTCCGAGGTGACCGCAGGCGTGAGCTGTATCCTCAACCGCGAGACGGCGGGGGACAGTATGGCCATGTCGAGGCCGTCTCGACACGCGAGGGCGAGGAGATGCTGTTCTCTAGGTGCGATCGGGAGACGGTTCAATGCAGTTCCTTGCCGCTCTCGTATGGTCGGCGGCGGCTGGTCGCAGTGGATATAGGACGGGACGGAAAAACTACTGGCGAGGCTGGTTACTCCGGTGCACTTGGAGAGCACGGTTTGGATGCTGGAGATGGGTCCTAGTGCTGTGATACAAAGCTTTTTGATGGTTCTGTGCGCGAATCCGGGGGGTTTACTGTTCAGGGTGGAGATGAACGAGGCGAGGGATCGGGCGGAGCGCAGACGAACAGTATGGTAGAGGGCTGGTTCTACATGGGTACGTACCCAGGAAGAGACGAGTGAGAGCACAAGCGCGGTAGGTTGGTGGACGGCTGCCAGTGAGATGATGGAGAGGACAAGCTCAGTCGGCAAGGCAGCAAAAGGAGAGGACATGGTTGGGTGACATGATGGCGTTGGACGTTGGAGCTGCCAGCGAGAAAGGACCGGTTAAACTGCGATGATTGACGTTCTCTTTTGCTATTCGCTCGGCCTCGCACTGATGTCATACCTCGAAACACCTCTTATCAGGGATTGATAATCCCCTTGACGCCCGTTCACGACACTCCATAACCATATGGACGGCGAGATAGTACACGCGACATCGCGCGCACGTACTGTATATTGTCTGCTATACCTAAGCACATGATCATAATCATGGGGACCGCTCGGGTTCAGTTGGTTCGGCCAACGCTTCGTCTGTCAAGGCATACTTTGCACCAGATGAACCCGTCCGAGGACCACGAGTCGCCTGACCCATAGCTTTATGTCGAGCAATATTGGTTTGCACCACAAACGCAACGAGGGCCTGTCAGCATGGGTTGGATTCGTGTCCAAAACGCATCTTGCACGACAGGAAAAAAAAAAAAGACGTACGGCGACCGTCGCCCCAAACAAAATCCTCTCTTTCCATCGCTCATCCCCCGGGGTAGTGTCAAAATGAGGACGTCTCCGCGCCTTGGGTCTAAACCGTGCTGGATCCGCAGGCCGTTCGCGATCCATCATGACATCCCCCGTGATAGCACTCTTGCCCCGCATCAGATCGTACGCCTTGGAGATGGTCTGGAACCGTACTTGAGCTGTGTCCGCAGGGAACGTGCGAGCAAGGGGCGTGTCCGGGTGGTAAATGCGAACGAGGTCATAGTCTAAACCCGACACGTTTGTGAGTAACAACTGTTGAACCCCACGTGCCAGAACTTGAATGACTGACAGCGTTCTTTGATCTGCTTCTGAGTAGCGGATCTGGGTAGGTGGAAAATTTGGTGCGGTTGTGGATTTGGATGTGTGGGATATGGGTACGGGTTGGAACTTGTAGACGCACGCCTGCAGGATCGATGAGCAACGTAGCGCAGAAGGTCCCAGGTTCGGTGAGCTGAGTGTTTGAAGACGGTACTAGAGCACGACATTCAGGGCCCGAGATGTGAGACTTTGGACAAGGGCTGCCTTGGAGTATGGTAGTGTCCCTAATTAGCCCGAGTCGAGTCTGTGGTGTCGTGCAAAAAGCGTCACAACACAACACCCTATACCTTGCGAATTTGTTCGACATTCATATATCTCCATGACATCAATATACGCCTTCAAGATATCTTCGGTTTCATTGTATAGAACAAGTCGTAAATAACATCATGGGACAAAGGATCAAGAATGAAACTCTGATTCAGCATGTGAACGGGTATTAAGATCCCACTCCACGTCTAAATCCGTGATAAAGAGACCTGGTCCTGCTCTTGGCAGAACATATATCCATGGGCCGTGGCCATGGAAACTTGTGGGAGTGATGATTGATCCTAGCACAGCTGTGCAATGAGTACACCCTCGTTGTGCGGGTCCACCTGGGTGGGTATGTTGTGTCTATAAAAACATGGTCAATGAGAGCGTCAATGTTCGATGTGTTGATTGCTCACTTCTTCATGAGATCCTCAATAGCAGGTTTGACCTTTGCAACATGACCATCAGAATGTAACCCTCTGCCTAAAATAACGACTGAGTGGTGCCCACGAATCCTGGCATGGCGGGACTCACCAACGATGAGCCGAATTTCAGCGTCTCCTCTTTGTCGAGCCTCTTGAATGCTCTTCTCGGTGTACGAAATCGCCTCTTTGACATACAAACCATGAAGATCGACTTCTCCGGGTTTACGATCCTACCAAGCGTCACTAAGAAAGAAACAGCAGTTCACAGTGGTACCGTACCAGATTATTTTCTATTCCAAGTCGCAAGGTCTAGCATAGGTCCGCGAACAACGTATCACACTCACGTCTGAAGATCCAAGCGCTGGCTTCGGCATTGAGGCTCTCCATCGTGCGCTCATGTTGTTTCCCTTGCACTGAAAGCTCCTTGGCAAGAGCACCATCGCCTCGACTGTAGGCTTCGTGACTTTGTTGAAAGCATCGCGCCATCAAGTCACCGCGTTCGTTTGCTTTGGCGCGCAGGGCCATGTAGTGCTCATCATGCTGGTTGATCTGGTTCTGGTCCTGCAGATGCAAACCATGCTCTGTAAAGCAAGATAAAGTGCTGAGGAGAATACCTGACGTGGTCTGTGGTCTACACGGGGCTCGGATATGGGTTTCTCCTGTGTATCAGTGTGTCAAGGTGCGCTCTCGTTTACGCTGCATTCGGGGAACGGCTGGACATCCAAATGACGGAAGGTCAATACTCACTTGGCGGTAATTATCGGGTGCCACTCGGGGCTCGGGGGGAGTGGTTATCGTCTCTTGAGGGGGCTGTTCTGCATGAGGTTTCTGCCATTCGCTAGGCGGCTGTTCTTGAGTCGTTGAACCACCACACAAGACATTCACCAAGGCAAGCAGAAGATCTATGAAACCCATCGCGATAGTTGGGGGGTGTCTGAGGATAAAGCGAGCAACGTCCAAGAGCTTGATGCTGTGCAAGTATAGACAAAGCTCCGATACGATTCAAAAATGTACATAATGCATAGAAATTACGACGCGATTCAACCCGACAACACGGATGTCCGCCAAACACATTCCC
>JBBPQG010000519.1:0-18703 GCA_038092395.1 Boletus variipes var. fagicola | reverse complement strand
CAGCGTCCATCATGCCTCACATTGCCTTTAGAGTCACCAGAGCCGACGGGGTCGTGTACGGATGTGCAAAAGTGACGATCCACTCCGAGTCTGCGTTGTTCCACAAAATGGAAGATTAGACTTGCTTGATGATCGCCATGTCAAAAGTGCGAGCTCAGGTTACGATTATCACTGTCTACGCATGGCAAAATTGCATCAACGGAGGAACAAAAGGGTTAATGTCCAGAGCCGTTAGACTGTGGCATCACTGGAATATCGGAAAAAAGACATACACCTTCATACTCCTGGCGTCGGCGGAAGCCTTGCTGGCCGTGTGCACCGGATTTGAATAATGCAAGTGGACGAAGTGGAAGGGATCGGGTAACTCTGACCTGCGACTGCACCGCGACACCGCGTGCCTCACCACCCTTCCATCCGTCTTTCCGAGCCAACCACCCAGCGTTCAGATCACATTTTCCCGGCCAGACCTAACCGAGTGACCACAGCGTCATCCTCGAAAGTTCTCGATCTACTATTTCTGTGACGAGATTCAGCATCAGGACAAGTACCGAGGAATGGAATCTAATTCTACCTACAAGCTGCAAAATGCTTCGTATTCCGCCACTCATACTCTTGATGATGATGATGGCGACACCGTGGATCATATTTGCAACCGCTTGAACGGGAGGACGTTTGTGGAGGGGGAAGGATTCTCGATGTTGATCTCGACAGGTTCCTACCATGTGGTCGTGTTTGTCCGTGTTTGTGTTTGTCCGTTTAGAGGCACAGCATGTAAAAATCCCCGATTAAACATACATAACAGAGAAATTTATGCGGGAGTGAATCCAATGTGCACGGCCTATCATACTATGTGCAAACGGAAGGAGGAGATCGGAGAAGGGTCGAGTGATTAGTAACCTCATGTTACTCATGACGCGCAGTCAGTCGGCCAGCGACGTCCTCTTGTCAAAACGGATACCAAGATAAGATTCCCGCTGTGGTAGCCTTATCAGTAAAATGGCCCCGACGGTACCACTAGTGGCCCACGTGGTCCCATCATGATAAGCAGACATGCAGAATCGGAATCTGTCGGTCAGCCTGAGAGGAAGTAGCCCAATTGACCGTGTCGGGTATGCTAGTTGATGAAACAGGACGGATCCTTCAATTTCGGAAGGGTGTCTTAACGGCACTTGGTAATTCCAATTCCCTGTTCATTAACGTTCATTCATTGTCGCGTGTGTAAGCATGCATAACTCTATGGCACATGTATGCGCGTCCCCGCCGACGTGATGTTTCCGTTTTATGACTCTGTCATCGCCAGCGTACTATCATGCACGTGCGAGCGAGCACCGGCACGTTCACTTTGGGCCGACTCCGCTTGTCGTATAGCCTTGTCCCCATTGCACGAGTGCACGGGCCGGGAGTCCATTCCGGTGGCACTGGGACAGATCCTGAAACCTGCTTATGCTAAGTACCCTGCAAAAAGAAACCGACTCGATGTGTAGTGATAATGACCCTATCACCTGTTTCCGACCAAGCCATTTAGATCGAATTTTCATACTTCATCTGGAGGTTGCAACATACTCGTTTGAACACTGGTGGCTTGGACAAGGCGGATACCTGCAGGACGCATAAAAGCATGAGGTGGAGCTGCACTCTCGATCCAAGTCTCATACGTCTGTGCCATATATGGGCCATTTTCAAATCGACATTCCAATCATCCGCCTCGATTCCGTGCTCATATCCTGCTTCTTGCTTGCTTCTGCAGTTCTGGCGGGTCCCCGCCAATCTCAGCAGCTTAACATTCTCGAGAGGTCCCCCTCTCCTGACGCAGTCAACAATTCAAACTGGGTTGGTGCCGCAGCTGTCCATGACAACCATATTGTGTCGATCTCTTGAACCATGTCTTGCTTGGTTTCATCCTTTCTTTTTTCTACAGACATACGTTAATGGCACTTTTACTGCCCCCCAACTTTTGGGTGATCCTGGCTTGGCCATTGCTGTGTGTGTCGGTATCGGCAATGACAATGACGGATCCCCGGACTCCTTGAGCACCGGCATCATCTCTACTGTGACTTCAAGTGGGACCCAACACAACATGAGGAGATGTCTGAAACCACATATTCATGACCTGTCTCATTTGTCATTGTCATTATAGCCTTTTATGCTCTGGAAGCCTGATTTCCCGAAAGATCTCGACATCACCATCTCTACTGGAGACCTCATTCAAGTCAGGTTCTCTGAGCTTCGAAAATCTCAGCGGTGGTCAGTCCATCACCAAGCGATTCCGAACCAGTTCTTCTCTTTGTCTGCGGGACGCAGAGTGGATCATCGGAATGGTCAGTGTAGATGGGACGACGGTTCCCCTGGCTAACTTTGGGGTGGTGTCCATTACGGATGGCCGCTGGCACTGCAGGTGGTCCTTCTTATGGTTTACCTTTTGGGGCCACACTATCAGATGATGATCTCCTACCGGGATCAGGGTGGTCATGTCACTCGAAACCTTGTGGCCAGTGTCACGGCCCATCTCGATGGCTAACCATTTACTTCCTCTCATCTGCCGCATTTTTTACTAAGGCTCAGGACTTCGGGGGAAAATGACCAGGTTTTGAGCTTCGAAGTTTGAGGTCAGGCGCGGCCATTTGAAAATTTCCTGGATGGGGTGTAAGATTCGTTGGGCTGTGCTACGTGGCTGTTGAATATGCACGCAAGCAAGTGCATGATGCTGTGGGGAGAAGGAATGACGCGGGCGTATCGAAGCGAAAGTGTCGGTGCTCATTCGCACGTGCATGTACTTGCGCTGGAAGGGAAACGTCAACGGCGTAGGCATGAACACAAATACGTGCCCACACGCCTGCACATGCGACAAGCCGTTGGGTGGCCAATTAAATGAGCGGGTTTTTTGAAGTGCTTGTGTAAGGGCGAGAGGAAAAGTCGTGTGGGAGCAACGGCCCCTTTTCTTCCGTTGATTTGCGTTGGCAATGTATCCTTGGCAACTGACCATCGTGACTTGGCATGACGTGTCAGGTCCTGAGACTCACTTATGGTAAGTACATACCGTGCAAAAACAGACCGATATGTAGTGGACCGTCACCTGTTCTGACCAAGCATTTCTAGGCCGGTCTTTCATACTCCACTGTGGGATCTGCATCCGAGATCAGCTTGCCGCATGTTCGCTTGAACTCCGCCACCGGTGACAAGTAAGGCGACTTGCGGAATGCATAAAAGCATGAGGTCGCGCTGCACTCTCAACCCCACCCTCGGCCATCTGGAATATCACAGCCATAGACCATCTTCAAGTTGATTTTCACATCATGCACTTCAATTCCGTGTTTATCTCCTGCTTCTTGTCCGCTTCTGCAGTTCTGGCGAATGCCCGCCAGCCTCAGCAGCTTAACCTTCCAGAGAGGTCTTCCGGCCCTCTTGTCATGGATAATGACGATTGGGGTGGTGCTATCCAGAAACTGGATACTGTGTGTTATCGATCTCTTGAGCCGTGTCTTGCTTGATCTCATCCTCGGTTTCGACAGGGAACATTCAGATATGTTCATGGTATCTTTACCGTTCCAAACATGACGAGCGTAGATGGACTTGACAACTGTTTTGTCAATATACTGGTCGTTATCGACGGTTACTACGACGACGACTACGACAGCTGTCCCGGTGGCGCCGTGCTTGGGCTCGGGCTCAACGTTCACGCTCAAGGCAATGGGTCTAACGACATTGAAGGTAGGGAAATGGTAAACCATGTATTCACAACCTGTCTCACCTTTTGTTGTTATTGTCCACAGCCATAATTATCACCTCTACCAGCCCCACCCAGCCCCCTGAAACTCTTGACATCCCCATCTCTGTTGGACATTCCATCCAACTCGAGATCTTTATGCTCAACGTGACGACAGGCCATGTGATGATCGACAACCTCACCGCCAATCGCACCGTCGACAAGGTGGTCCAACTCAGTTCTCCTCTTTGTGGGAGGTCCGCGGCGTGGATTATCAGTGATGCAATTGCTCCTGCCACCCTCGCTAATTTTGGCACAGTGTTCTTTACGGGTGCCAGCGCTGGAACCCAAGATGGTTCTTTTTACCGGCCTTATGGGGCCACTCTCCTGCGGAATCTCGGCCAGGATGGCAGCGATTCTCCGGTCAGACCAACCATGAGCTCTACCATCGCCTTCGACGATGGTTCACTCTGGATCACGTATCTGCATTACGGGCAATGAGAACGTGAAGGAAAAGGCAGGGGTGTTTGTCGCGTTGCTGTATCTGTTCACACTATGAATTGCATAGTAGGGAATGTGTCGCACGCATTTTACTTTGTACGATATGACTTCCTTTGAACCCACTATAAAGTACTTGTTCTGTAAGCCCTCCACCTTCGAATTCTCCCCTCGAACGCGATGTCGACGACCGATATTGGCGACAAGCCTACTCTATCGACTCCTTATCGCGGCTTCAAGTTGTCCTCCGAACTCGCCATCTTTGTAAGATCAAACCACCTGCATTTAAGCCGTGCACTTTGGGGCCAATTGCTACGTCTCAAACTGTGGGTTTCTTTACGACTGGTCCTGTGTACGTTTTATCTAGATACTCACCTGGGGACCCACTGGCAGTTCGACGAACAACAATTGCGAGCAAACCTTTCCGGACTACAAGTACCCGTGGCGAAAATGGAGATCTTTACAGGCAACTTTCACTCTTGCTCTATAGTCAGCGGCGCGGACTGGGCTTTTTGAATCAGAATCTTTGATCGAGTTTCATTATATAATAGCGTTGACAACTAGTACTCATCCACCGCCCGGAACTCACCAGTTTGCCCTCTATGTAATTTCTCTCATTATACCTCATCTGCTGCATTCTCGGCCAACCACGACGACCAAACTGACACCGCTTTCCCATTATCTCAGGCAGTCCACTACATTGCTGGCAAAGTATGCCCGCACGCCATCTCTCTCACCCGCGCGTTCCGGGACCGCGTTCTTTCGAATATTGAGCATAATACGTGCATTCAATGTTTTGGACCGTGTGTTGCTCGATACTGCTTCGGCAGGGAACCTTTCCATTCAACTACTCACCCATCCCCTATATATCGGGTCCAACTAACTAACTCTGCCGTTGTTGTGTGGGTCAGCATCGACGGTGTGTCATTCTTCAAACCGTGTACGTGTGCGACGGTCTGAAACTTATCACAAGTACACGCGATGGATTCGGAAAACAACTTGGGCGGCGGCAATCCTGAAAACACACACACACACAACCGTAACTATCGTCTGGACATACCACATAACTCACAACAAACTCACATAGTTGCTCGGGAACACATGCTCCACCACCCATCGTCGGACGCGACAGCAATGATATCCCCCGCTTGGAAATCAAACTGTCACCGAGATGGATGCCAGTCAGCGACCAAGATAGCATCCGAAATGGAAATGCGATAAAATTGACGAAAATTTTTGGCCTGTCATGCGTCACAACTGTCGAACTTGTCCGCCGACGGAAATACATACCAGTAGAAAAAGGGTTGATTAGGACCAGACGGTACTTGCACTAAGTACGTCCAAGTCAGTCATCGTGACTCGGCGTGTTGCCAGTGGCTTTGAGCTTACGTTTCCCACGCCCAAGCTCTCCTCCGGCAATCGCTTCCCTCCAACCAAATGACTCGGCCTATGTCTTCGGCATCAATGTTAGCTGCTTTCCCACCCTGTATCATCTTGGCGGCAACTCGATGGACCGGAACAGCACTGTCGTCGTCTACTGCCAGACTGAGTCTATGTGATGTGAACTAAGCTCTATGCATCAGACACTGAGTGTTCTGATCTGACGAAACTGACGAATATCTAAGATATCTTGATTGTTGTCACATGTCAGATGCGCCAATTTCTACAACACTGTCACGCGTCACGGGGGCTGTCGAACATACCCAGAGCCTATTCCGAGAGGTACGGGTTATCACTGTAATTGTTTCTTCTCCAGTTGATTTGTAACTGACCATCATAACTTGACATCCGCAACTATGGCATGACGTATCAGCGTAGCCCAACTCCGCAAACGGCCAACAGGGGTTTACCATGTGCTGTCGGTTGCTGTTGTTCTCTGATGGGAACTTCGGAAACCTGGTCATAAATGCCGTCTGCCGATCACCCTTGGTGTGTACTCTGAGATGAAGATAATCAGATTGTACGACTGGTCGACCTGGCTGGTATTTGCTCGCAAATAGGTGCAATTGCGTCGGATCTTCAGATGATTAATCTATACTAGGATCTCCAAGTTTGACTATTACAAGACACCCTTCAATCAAAGGATGTCACATTGCCATCCCTGTTTCATCATGAGGCGGTCAATTGGGGTGCCGGGTCTTCCTGGTGGCACGATAACTTATCGTGCCAAAGAACGTTGATACATGTGGTACTACCCAGCTGTTTCTGATTAACCATTTTAGGCGGATCTGGCACCGAGATTAGCTTTCAGCATGTTCGCTTTTACTCCGCCGGTGACCAGTACAGACGACTTAAGAGACGCATGGAAGCATGTGGTCGCGCTGCACTTTCGATCCGCGCCTCAGAGTACCTTGGAGTTGACGTTCAAGTCATGCACTTCAATTCCGTGCTCATCTCCTGCTTCTTGTTCGCTTCTGCAGTCCTGGCGGGTCCGTCTCATCAGCTTGACCTTCTTGGGTGGTCTTCTCACTCCCCTGTCGCAGTCTACTCCACTCAAAATTATGCTGGTGCTTTCTTGGAACAGACCAAAGTGCGTTGTCGATTTCTTGAACCTTGTCTTGCTTGATCTCACCTTTTCTTGTTTCAACAGGGAACGTTCAATTACGTTCACGGCATCTTCACCGTTCCCGAAGTGTCTAGTCCAGCCGCATCTGAATCTTTTGCCACCGTGGCGATCGTTATGGACGGTACCGGCTGCCCCGGTGGTATCTACATTCGATTAGGGGTCAACTTTCATGCTCGATCCAATGGGGTCACCGAAACTCAAGGTAAGAGAATGTTAAACCATGTATCCACCACCTGTCTCACCTTTTCTTGTTATTCGGTATAGCCCTTTATGAGTGGGGTCCTAACTGCACTGAAAATCTCTATGTCCCCATGTCTGTTGGACAATGGATCGACCTCTATCTCATTACTTTCAACGAGACGACAGGCCACGTCTTTATGACAAATATAAACAATACTGCGTACTACGACCATGGTCCAATCCAATCCAATTATCCTTTTTGTGGGCAGAACGCAGGGTGGGTCGTCGAAGGTATAGTCGGTAATCAAGGTAGCCAAACTACCCTTGCCGACTTTGGCACGGTGACCTTCACCGGTGCCAGCACTGGCAAACGAGGTCTTTATTTCCAGGGGCCTTCTGAGGCCACTGTCGTGGAGCTTCCCGCCCCGCAAGCCGGTGGTCATGTAGACGTAAACATGACCAGTACTATCGTCTACGACGATAATTCACTCTCGATAACGTATCTGTAGGGCTAGTGAGAACGCGAAGGGAAAGGCGGGCTGTTGGTCGGTTTGCTGTATCTCTTTATACTATGAATTACGCGCCACGGCCGCTAGACGCTCTGATCCATATCCTACCCTTTCTCTATGGTATCAGTTCCACATCGTGCGTCATAGATGACGCATTTACCAGTTCTGTTACTTTCTTTTGCCTTTCGTTCATTCACTTCCTAAAGACTTGCAATGAGTCATGCTTGTCCTGTGTATAAAGCCTACCTTTCCGCACTATAAGTGACCGCGCCGAGGATGTCTTCCAGGGGCGTGCATCACCACACTGATATCCCCCGCTTTGAACTCGAACTCTTGGTCAATTGTCGCAGATGAATCGTACGGCACCCCGACTGCCAGCAAGATCGACGGTCAGGACCGCCCCATTGAACGCCGAAGACGGGAACGCACCATACAAGATCGGCTGACTGCCGTCCGCATACACCTCCGTCGGCCATCCCCAAACGTGTCGGTATACCGTATAGTGTCTGGTACCAGTGGAAAGGCGATATGGGCCATGATGGAGCGCCGTCTACATGAAAACCCAAACGACGATTTATGTACAGCCATATCACGCTGGTTTGTCATGGTACTATCCGACGACAACATTTAGGTCAGAATTCGAACAATAGACATCGAGCTGGAATCGACCACCAAGGTAGACTGCACCGTTCACATAGCCAGAAAGGCGGCTGAGAGACGGTATGTATGAAGGGAAGGATGAGGCCAATAAGACAAACACGACCACACTGTATCTCTTCCTCGTGACACTGCCTCATTTTTATCCTGTACAACATGAAGACTCCTTCGCTCACACCCACCGACTTCCCCACTTCCTCAATTTCGTCCTGAGCAACTAAAATGCACCCTGTCAGCCTCAGTGACACTCTTAAGAAACTTCCAGGTCTGTTTCAAACGAGATCCGCCTCGAGTCGCGCCTTGCAAGATCACTCCACCAGCTGAGTCGGAGTCAGCTCATCACATTGCTTACCTTGCCCGCTCGGTCATCAAGAGTTTTCCGCCATTTATCGTAACACCTCCGACGCAGCCCAGACGTGCTTGCCTTCCCTTCAAGCAGCCGCAGATGTAATCCCTGGTGTCGGCAGTTTCATCAAAGGGACGATTGGCGGAATACTAAGTATTCTTCAGCTCGTAGACGTAATTATTTGATTCAATTCCCGAGTACTCCTCCTGATGCTGGACCTTGCCATCACAGAGATACATCCAGAACAAGGGTGACTTGGAGAAGCTCACCCTTCGGTTGCACCTGCTTCGCCACCACATAGACAATGCACCTATTTCTCGGACTACCCTTGAGGAAACCATGAGACTGCAATTACTCAAGTAAGTCGGTGCTAAGTAGATGTGGACTGAACGCTGAAATTCAAAATCAGCGCACTGCAAACCACAATATCCCAACTGGAAAGAATGGAAAAACGAATCCGTGGAGCTCCCTCCCTCACGCAAGACATTGCTGGATGTATCGCTACCGTCAATAACCACCTCTTTGAATATATGGTAATGGCGAACCGCACAATCTCCATCAACAAGCGTTTATCACTGACTCAATGCTCTGCGTTTCTAGGTATTATCCCATATGCAACTTCAGAATGACATGTTCGAAATGAAAGCAAGTATGGTTGAGTGCCACTCCAGGCATATGCATCTCGTCGAAGACTCTGCGATGACCGGAAGTGCAGCACGGTTGCCAAAAACCATATCGCGCGGTCACGTGGTACTTGTCGATGCGACTGGACGTGAGCATACCATACTCCTTGATCATTGCCGATACTTGGGTGTATGTTTTTGCCATACCACCATGCATGTCCATGAAACTCATCAGATGATTTCAGCAACTCGATGCCATGCTGTCGGTCATCCTCTTTGAATGCAGGCCGGACGAAGCAGAGATTCAAAAGCGGTACATCGAAAGAAAACTCTACGATTTCGTGATCTATAACAAGGCCAACTCGGACGTGATCCAGTTGACAAGAGAAAGTGATATTTGGTCGGAAATGGAGTCAGGGACTAGAATCGTCGTGAGGGTCATTATCGAAGAAGTTGTCCGCTCTACTGTGATGGCATCATACAAATGTCCTTGTGGAATATTGAATGCTGTCGATGTGAGCATTGAGGAAGTCGCGACAGCATTGCAACGTGGATGCACCATCACTTGGTGGGTTTTCCTTTCTACTGCTTGTCAGGGCCTATAATGAGCTGAAAAGTTGGCATTGCGAGCGCCGGTTCCAAATCACACGCACTCAAGATGAACGAGAGGTGACAGATGACACCTCCAGTCAGCGCCAAGCTGTTGCTACGCCGGCTGCAGAGTCAAAGTACCTTATTCGTAACTTCCTCGCGAAGCAAGTAGTAAGCATGATAGGCGCCTACACTTGCAAGTGGACGATGGATAATGGTACTATATGTGGGGCACACATCACACTTGCGACTGTTCCAAGTCACCTCGTTACTCACTTCACCAAGGGCATGACACGCGACCATCGCGTGCAGTGTAACTGGCTGGGATGCCGACCCAATATGGTGGTGAGGCGCAACAACATTGTGCGCCACGTGCGTGAAACGCACCTTGGTTACAAGCGTAGGTCCAGGTACGGATTGTCGTTCGTTTATGCCAAAACTCGACGCTCATTCACTTGTCCATCCAAGTCACCAATAGTTCTGCCCGAGATTCTCGGGAGTTGGGGTTTGTCTGTTTGATGGATTTAATAATATCTACATATCTTCCTAGTGACGTGCGTTGTGCTCGTCCCAGTGTTTGTACTACCATTTCCTCGTTCCTCGGCACGAGACCACTGATGATTCAAAGCTTATGGTGGCGAGAAACGCCGTATGGTAGTCTACGATAGGCCTGACTTGATGGTATATCTGAAATGGTTTCGCCGATGCTTATTCAACTAGACCACCTCAAGCAGTACAGAGTCGTTGCCCGATTCATCGATCGGATCTATATAATACACCCTTGAACAGACAAACACGAGTTCGCACCTGGGCCAGCATTACCTAGGTTAGGCCTAGACGCGAGACTAGACTCTGGATAATTTTCTAATGCATTAATTTCACCAGCAATATTACTTCCGACTATAAAGCATCAAGTTTTACACCTTTCATGTCAAATTGTGCTTACTCCAGATAAGTATTGTCAACGCTGCCGTGTAAGCCGATTAAAAAAATGAAGGGAAGCTTTGACCATTGTCAAAAAAGTTGCGTAGTATCCGCCTTTAGGGTAACCCAGTATGACACGCGCACACTGCACACATACAATGTGCATGCGTACGACCTCACGGAACAGTTTCAACGAAACACCAGCATCGTCTGATCATAAAAAAACAAAGTAACAGCGTCATCTACAAGACCGTCTCCATTCGACTCATATTTCCCAAGTGGCACATACCACTCGGGAGACCAAGTCAAAGGTATGCAAAGGAAACAAAACTGGTCATCGAGGCCGGAGCTGAACATCGTGCGAGGCGGCAGGAAGAATGGAAAAGGAAAGCAACAACAGAGAGAGATCAACGTGATATATATCCTGTTAGATGATGGGGGTAAAAGCATCGGACACCGACATCATGATGAGCTGCAGACACAGAAAAGAAGAGTAAAAAAAAGAAGCAAGGAGAAAATGACATACAAGAATGTCAACTCAAAACAAGCACACAAAGTTGCTCGGAAACACGTGTCGCCCAGCTTGTCTCCGCGTATCGTCCAACAATTCTCCGCTCCACCACCCGTCCTCGGGTGTCTCCGTCACAGCGATGATATCGCCCGCTTGGAAATCAAACTCTTCGTCGATCGTCGCAGAATAGTCGTACAGCGCTTTGACTGTCATCCAGGTCAGCACCACGTCCAATAAGGAATAGAAAATACGCGCCGTAAAACAAGATAGGTCGACCATCGTCCGTGTACGTCCCTGTCGGTGGAGGCGGCTGCCCGCGCAACGCTGCAGGCGACGGCGACCGTCCGATGCCAGGACTCGTCGACCTATACACCGGATTCACCGCATTATTGCTCGCATACCTTTGCTGCGCCGCGTTCCCATTCGTGGCGACGTGTCCCACGCTCTGACTCTGCTGATGACCGTGATACGCAGGCCGGGTCACCGATCCATAGCTATTGTAATTGGCTTGTGCGGGCTGGTTGTATGGTTGTGCATGGTACCCATCGTTGTAGCCTGCATGCTGAGGCGGGTGGCCGTAGTTGTACGGTTGGACTTGAGCGCTACCATAGGGTCCCTGTGGCACGACGGCATAGTCATTGCGCGGTGGCGGGGGCTGCTGCTGCGGTGGTGGTGGTTGCTGCTGGGGGTGTGTTAGCGCTCGACTCGTGTCGTGGTATCCAGGATAGGGCTGAGGGGGCTGTGTGATCTGAGGAGGGGGTGCTGGCTGTGGGTAATGCACAGAAGCTTGCCTCATGGGTTGTACCATCATATCGTGTACCACGCGCCCATCCGGGCCGAGTGCGATACCGACTGGGTTCGTTGGCGTCACTGGTCGGTGGGAGGCGGACACGCCGCGCTGGAGCACAGCGTTGTTGGGTAGTGCGCTTGGTGCAGGAGGACCTCTGTTGTAAGGCTGGACAGCCGTCGGGCTAGGTCCTCTCGCGGGTGACGGGGGACGTGGCACTAGCGAATGCACACCGACCCCCGGATATCCCCCTCTGCTCGTCGGACGTGGCGCACCCTGATCCTGATTCGGGTTCACGACCGGAGGAGGCGGTCCGACATACGAGTTTGCTCGGCTCCGAGGTTCACCCGGGAAGGGACGCTGATACCCATTGACAACTTGCTCCACGGGTATATTGGACATCGAAGGTGGTACCGAGGGTGGCGGTGGTGCCGCCAAGGCAGCTTGGGGCGGGTTGGGCGACGCCGAACGTGAAGGGGGCTGTGCGAGGGGGTAGGACCCAACGACCACTTCTGCCGAGTTACGGAAGTCACGTGGCGCAGCACTCTTTGTGGAAGGTGTCGACAACGAGTCACCTGTGCCCTTGCGCGACTCGAGGGACGAGGGGGGGCTATCCCGACGAATCGTGTTTCTTCTCACTGTCCCACTGGCAGCCGCTGCCGTGCTCAGCTCTGCCATCTGTTTCACCAAGGGATCTTGTTCTGCCACCGGAGGCGACGCTCGCGCTTGAGTGGCCTTTTGTTGTTGAGGATCCTTGTTCGGGTCAACATCCCACGTGCGATCGCCGATGACGAGCTGTGTGTTGGAGACCATCGGATCAACAGGATCCCCAGCCGAAACGGGCTTGACAGATGCTGGTGCGATGCTCCGACGTCTTTGAGGGTCTCGAGAGGGAGATACGTGTCCGTTGATGCCATTCGCGGTCGAACGAGGACTTGTCGTCGATTTCTGCGTGGTGCTTCTCGACAATAGAGCGGCATCGGCGGGCGTGCTGCGAGGTGGAACACCGCTCCCACCGGCACCCACGCCAGCGTGGTTCGTGTCGTCGTAGGGTTCGTCGTCCTGTGGATGAGCGGCAGCACGACTCGCTCTCTGCGTGGTGCGGTTAAAGTTGGCGGGCCGCAAGGTGACCCGGGTCGATGATACCGGAGGAGCGTCGGTATTCGCATAGTTGACAAACACAGGGGGTTCGGGGATCGCGTTCCCTGTCCCATAATCTCGAACAAAGTTCTCCATGTCCTTTTCTGGTTCCAATTGTTCCAATGCGAGACGCAATTTCTCGCATGACTAGCGATGAGAGTTAATCGGTAAGTTTGCGCGATCAACGGACACACGACACACGCACCTCATCGTCCGAGACACACACCGTCGATACAGCATTGGCATACGCCCAGATATTATCCTTCATAAACTCCATCCGCTCCTCCTCAAGATCCTGACACGTATCACAGAACGCCTTCCAATCTTGCTCCCATTTCTGCATCGTCTCCTGCAACACCCTCGTAAACTGGGCATAATCGTTCTCATTGACCTGCACAGTCTGTTGCGCACGATCCAGTTTGAGATGAATTTTTTCCAAGTCCTTGCCCTGGACGAGCGTTGACTGCGCCGTGTAGGAATTGATGCGTAAACAATCCGACTCGTACTTTTCGCGTGCCTTGCTGGCATGTTGTTCTCTTGTCTGTTTGACCTTGAACTCTTTCTCGATCGCAGTTTGATACACTTTTTTGTGGTGTTGTTGTTTGGAGACAAAGGCGCCAACTTGGCCCTCGAGGTCCGTTCGGATCTGTTGCGCGAGCTGCGAATGGGACCCAGCTTGTTTGTCGGTTTCGAGTCGAAGCGTGTCAATCGAGTTGCGCAGCTCTCTGTGAGCGTGTGTGATCACCATTTTTTTTAAAAGGTCCCGGAAGGCGCGGAGTGTGTGAGAGAGAAGCGCGCAAGGCTACAGCGAGGGACGTACCCGATCTCGTCCTTTCCAATCGCCACCTTGGCCAGCTTTGCAAGCCGTTTGGCATACTCTTCCTCGATCGCCGATCTGACGAACAGGCGTGAGCGGATGTGTGTGGGGGAGAGGTGTACAGAGGAGAGAAATGGGGACAAAGAAAGAAAGGGCGACGTACCGTTCTTTCCAAAAGTTGCGTAGTTCTTCCATGGTCCGAGCTGCGCCACGCATGCGTGCAAAAAGGACGTCGACGCCGCCATCGCCTACGCCCCAAAATGCGTTACAGAAGTCGAGGTTACGAGGAGAGGTGTCTGAGGATGTCGTGCGGGCATACTTTGCCAGCGATGCAGTGGATGACTGCCGTCTGGCAGACATGCTGGGAAAGCGGTGTCTGTTCGGTCGTCGTGGCTGGTCGAAAATGCAGCAGATGAGGTGCACTGCGGTGAATGAGAGTAATTAAAAGGCCAGCTGGAGAGTTTCTGGTGGTGAATGAGTGTCAAGGAGTGGAGGAGAGCGCTGGTTTCGACAAGGCTGTTGACTCGTGGCAGTACAGTCATTTCTCACTGCCACGGGCCATCACATCATGAATGATTCGTAAAAATACAATAAACCCAGTTCGTGTCGCCGACCAGGAGCAGAGGCTGCAGTTCTCTTCGCCTGGGTTTCTTTTAGTGCGGAATCAAGTTGCTTGTCGAACTGG
This sequence comes from Boletus variipes var. fagicola, assembly GCA_038092395.1. Lineage (NCBI taxonomy): Eukaryota > Fungi > Basidiomycota > Agaricomycetes > Boletales > Boletaceae > Boletus > Boletus variipes. Next base: position 4,166 of record JBBPQG010000519.1, on the reverse strand, counting down.
GTCATACAGCCAAACAAATGACCGTACTACCCTCCGAACAGCATCCAGGTAAACGAGATGTGTACACAAGGCCAACCGTAAAGAAACCCATCCTGAAACCAATTTTTTAGGTGTAGGAATTGGCTTTGTATCAACTACCTGTTCAAGAGACTGGGGGCATCCCCGACTGCCACGGAGCGGAGGGGAGGTTCTGAAACAGGTACGTCCGTTGTTCAAACACAGGAGCACTCGCAGTCACGTCCGACGGCCCCAGTCATTCGCCCAACAGTACTGGAGCCAATTAGGCTCGACATGCACGGCGTACGCAAAGCCCTTCAGCCTGACCATCACCACTTTGCATATAAACTTGATGTACACAAGTACATTTTTGTCATTGCGCTCACGTTCGCATGGGAACTGTGTTGGAGCCAGAGCGAGGGAGAGAAAAGACGTATCGACATAATGGGGGATTTACATACTATGAGTACCCTCAGCAGGGTACGCGCAAAAGGTATGCTATGTAAGTTAGTGCGATGGCACTGAAGGTCGTTTCACGGCGTTGTTTAGGTCCAATCTTCTGGCCCTCGCCTGCTTGGATCCAGTGAGTCTGTAAAACTGGGCCGGCCGTCGTCTTCACACGCAGGTACGTGTAAGTCCAGTCATTTATTTAGCCACTCCCCCATCCCAACACATACGTATGCCCTACCCACCCTTGGTATGTCATTCTCCTTGACTTGTCCCGTGCATGCCCCCAGTTCACGTTGCCCCTTCATCCCTCGCACCAGCGCCTTCGTCCTCTTAGTGCGCTTCTGCCATCGCCCCCATCCGCGCCATCCTTCGTCCCCACTGCACGTGCTCGAAAACATTGCAAATCCACCCTCATTGTTACGCACGTGCCTGTGCATGCATCAATATTCACACAGAGTGTGCACCGTCGAGCGTGCAAATCGACACCTCTGATTCATTGCCTCTGACGCGTACATACTGTCTCTCAGCCGCCTTTCTGGCTATGTGAGCCATTTAATCTACCTTGGTGGTCGATTCCAGCTCGTGTCTACTGTCCGAATCCTAACCTAAAATGTTGTCGCCGGGCAGTACCATGACAAACCAGCGTGATACTTTGCGCGGAAAAAAATCTCAAAGTAGACAACAAGTGTTGTACATAAAGCGCCCTTTGGGTTTTCACGTGGAAGGCGCTCCATCACGGCTTATATCGCCTTTCCACTGGTACCAGACACGATACGGTATATCGACACGTCTGGGGATGGCGTACGCCAGTGCCGACGGAGATGTATACGGACGACAGTCAGCCGATCGTTACGGTGCGTTCCCGTCTTCGGCGTTCAATGGGGCGTCCTGGCCGTCGATCTTGGTAGCAGTCGGGGTGCTGTACGATTCATCTGTGACGATTGACCAAGAGTTCGAGTTCAAAGCGGGGGACATCAGTGTGGTGATGCACGCCCTCTTCGAAGACATCCTCGGCGCGGTCACTTGCAGTGCGGAAAGGTAGGCTTTATACAAGGACAAGCACCTAGCGGCTCATTGTAAATCTTCAGGAAGTGAATGAAAGAAAAGCAACAGAAAGAACGCGTCATCTATGACGCACGATGTGGAAGAGTGTCAGTTAAGAACCTGATACCATAGAGTAGGATATGGATCAGAATGTCTAGCGGTCGCGGCGCGTTCCCTCCGAATCCATAGTGTAAAGAGATACACTTGCAGATACGATATCGAGAGTGAATTATCGTCGTAGACGATGGTACTGGTCCCTACTTGCGGGGCGTGAAACCCCCGATAGCGGCCTCATAAGGCCCTTGAAGATACTGACCCCGTTTGCCAGCGTCGGCAATGGTAGTCTGGCTACCTTGTTCGACTATGCCTTTGACGACTCACCCCGCGCTCAGCCTACAAAGAGGATGACTGGATTGGACTAGACTATAAGAACCCCCCAAAATGTCGATAAAGGCGTGGTCTGTCGTCTCGTTGAAAGCATGAGAGTGAGTTCGATCCAATCTCCAACAGAGATGGAGACATTGATATTTCGAGCGGAGTCAGGCCCTACTGATACTGAGCTATACCGAATAACAAGAAAAGATGAGACAGGTCGTGGATACATGGTATGGTTAAAGATCCCCTTACCTTGAATTTCGGTGGTCCCATTGGATCGAGAGTGAAAGTAGACACCACCGGGGCAGCTGGTACCGTCCATAACGATCGCCACGGTGGCAAAAGATTCAGATGCGGCTGGACTAGACACATCGGGAACGGCGAAAATGCAGTGGACGTAATTGAACGTTCACTTTTGAACAAGAAAGGGTGAGATCAAGCAAGACAAGGTTCAAGAAATCGACAACGCACATTAGTCCTGTTCCAAGAAAGCACCAGCCCAACGGTCATCGGGAAGAACTGCAGAAGCGGACAAGAAGCAGGAGATAAGCACGAAATTGAAGCGCATGATGTGAACATTAACTTGAAGATGGTCTATAGCTATAGAATCCCATATGTCTGAGGCTTGGGTTGAGAGTTTGCGCGACCTCATGTTTAATGCATTCCGCAAGTCGCCTTACTTGTCACCGACGGAGTTCAAGCGAACATGCGGCAAGCTAATCTCGGATGCAGATCCCACAGTGGAATATGAAAAACCGGCCTAGAGATGCTCGGTCAGAACAGGTGGCGGTCCCACTACATATTGGTCTGTTTTTGCACGGTAAGTACTTGTCTGTGACAGTGCCACCGGAATGGACCGGTAGACTGCCTCGGGTAGAGTTGATGAAACGGGGACAGCCAACGTGACGTCCTCCAAGTTCCTACCATGCAGCAATAGCAACCGACGGCACATAGCAATCTCCTGCTCGCCTTTTGCGGGTTGGGCTACGCTGACACGTCATGCCAAATGTTGCGGATACTAAAGTTACGATGGTCAGTTGCCAAGGATACATTGCCAACGCAAATCAACGGAAGAATGGCAAGACGCTCATTTAATTGGCCACCTAACGGCGTGTCCCATATTCGTTGTCGCATGTGCAAGCGTGTAAGCACATGGTATTTGTGTGCATGCCTCCGCCGTTGACGTTTCCCTTCCATCGCAAGCACATGCACGTGCGAACGAGCATCAACAACGCTATCAACAAAATTCGATCAAAAAAACTCGGTCCGTGCTACCAGCCATGAAGCGGGGACGGGAGCTGCCTGCTGTTCCGCGCTCTTCGTCCTCGCCGCAGTTACTTGTAGTGCGGAAAGGTTCCTCGCAGTTGTTGGTCGTCAAATCCCTCCAAAGTCTCCAACAAATCAGGTAGAGCATTCAAGTAAACGAGAGACGTACACGGGGCCAAGCGTAACGAAACAAATCTTTTGAGGTGCAGCGGGTGGTCCGCAAGCATACAGAATTAGTGGTTTGATTTACAAACTTGCAGTGTTATGAGATACAGCAAAACGGCCAACACTCTCCCTTTCTCTGTGGGCCTACACATGCGCACCTCAGGCAGCACCTTTTTTAGTCTTACAGACCCATTTCCATTGTAGGCACCAATAGGTCTCTTTGACCCAGTCTTGTGGGGCCTCTGGGCCACAAATTCCACTCGGGGCTCGCGCGGACCTCGCACGAGCCTCATGCGAGCTTCATCCATACTTGACCCTTCCCTCCCTGCATCCCCTTGGCCTCATTCGCGCCTCTTCTACACCTCTTGTGTACCTCTTTGCTCTCGCCTTCCAAATGTGCATGGACATTTGCATGGCCCTCGTGACCCCTTGTCCTTGTCCATATGGGACTGTGCTGCGGATATCCGCAAACCCGTACCCACACCCACGCTTGCCACATAGCTGCCAAATATGGCAGTTTCACCCGCCTTGCTCGTTCAACATTCAAGTCGATGTTCAGCGCTTCAGTCGCCGAGCAGTGCGAGCACAAAGGTAAGTTACAGTCATCAAGATTAACTAATTACAGTTGTTTTACTAGCAATTACTCTCACCTCGGCACCACAACGGCAACACATGCACAACTGCATGGCTTCAACGACACTGCCACCAATGTCACGGAGACGACAACGGCGACGACGACAGCGGCCTATGGAAAGCCGGACGGACACGCTCATCGGAACTACTGATTTAGGGCAGATGAGCAAGTGGGACACCGATCGCTGCTGATGAAAATTGTACAGATGGTGTTCATGCTTCAAGCAGCGAACTTT
>JBBPQG010000518.1:0-18710 GCA_038092395.1 Boletus variipes var. fagicola | reverse complement strand
TTGCACGAGACAAAGGATGTCACTGTGTTCACAGCGGAAGTGGACGTCGCTGTGGAAAAGAAGTTCTCCAAAGAACTGGAGCGATGTATGAAAAAGAAACCACCATCTGACCTCAAGTACAGACTGACATACGTAAGCCGCTAGCTTTCTTAAGCTTTTGAACGCTTACGGATTCATTTTACAGACCAGTAAAGATGAACATGATCGAAGTCACAAGAGCGAACAGAAATACCAGTTCCCGTCTTTATTCCAAGGGCTCTGTGCCGATCTGGACGGGTGAGCGGCCCCCTGTGTGGTGAAATCATTGATCTGATGGAACGTCAGTGCTATGCACACACGGATCTTCATTGTTGGTCTTTACTGGGTTTTCTCTTAATTTCTGCTGATGGTTTTGCTAGGGTCATGCCACCGCACAAACGACCGGCATCGGCGGTCACATGGCATCCCACTTCATCCCCACTGTAGAGCGTGAATGGATAGATTTCGTGTGAGTCTAAATTTGTATGGTGGTGACATCTAATGGCTGTTGATATGGCATCCCAGTGACATAAATGTTGCTAGTAAGTACATATCCCGCTCCGTCAGGGGCGAACAATCATTTATTCTTATCGTCCAGCTTGGAATAGGGAGTTACTATATATCGGAGGTATTCTGTGTCGGGCGGTATACGAACTGGAGCTCTCCGACATCCAAGACTCATGGGGGGAAGCGGCTGCAAGTGAACCAGATTTACGCCCATCCCGAGAGTCACAGTATCAGCTTCACAAACGCTTCCTCCACGTTCTTAGATTCTTTACATTCCATCGTTCCACCCCCTCTCCAACAGTCGCAGAGTCGTTAGCGGATTCGTTCTATGAATGTTCAACCCTTCCCTTAAGGCTTCTCTCAACCGTTGGCGTACGCGGAGCTCCTCACGTCAGAGCGTTCGATTCAGTGTTAGCCAAATTTCTCAAGTCCGTTCCAATGCTCTCAGATTACGTCACGCAATATGGTGCTCGTTCAATTGCGGCACTTCCGGCCAAACACAAGATCTTCGCGATAACTCCATCAGACATTTTGCAAGACCTACGTGGCCATACCCTGGACACCGAGGAGCTGGTAGCGTTTCTACGCTGGTGGATGAACTTGGCGCGAGATGAATTGACCTCAGATCTGTTTGGCGTGGTTACCTTCGGCGGTGCAGGCGGAGAGATATGCCTATCATCAATAAACTATTTCGTTGATCCAAAGGTTCTAGGAGTCCACATCCCACCCGACGGACCGCTTCCTCCGTCCCTCATCCCCCTTGACGTCAGCAAACGTTTCGGTCGTGAGGAACTCATGAGGTTCGGCTGGGAAGAGTTCACCGTTCTTTCATGGTTGCAGCACATATCACGACCCGAGGTCATGTCTACCGATAAAAAATATGACTTTACCTGCTCAAGCGACTGGGCTAACCGCGTCCTGAGCACACTTCGCCAAGTGTGGCCACAAATCTCTGACGATATACGAAGCGGAGCAGCGAAAGTGGTCCGGAATAAGCCATGTATTCCTACATCCAAAGGCTTGTGTTGTCCAGAATCCTCGTACCTTCCTATTGCAGACGATGCCCAGTTCCACCACCTTGACTTGCCGATAGTCAATTGTGATGGAGGATTCAAAGTTGATGTGGACATGGCGAGATGCCTTCTGTCCCTTGGAGTTCAGAAAGATCCTCCCATTCGATTTCTTTTGGACCAGTAGGTTCATACAATATTTTTGGCCTTCGCACTCACCGAGGGTAATCAGAATGCGACCAAGGGGAAAATGGACTGTGTTCGATTTAATCAAGTATCTCACCCAAGATGAGGAGCGTTCATTGACTGATGATGACCTCACTACTCTCAAAATGACCAGAATCTTCATGAGGAAACATTCGCAGGGAGACGATGAAGAAAACACTGGTTACCGTGCTGACGAGCTCTACCCGCCTGTGGACACCTTCCGGAAACTCCAACTACCAGTCATCGAATGGAAGGGGGAATTGGGATGGAGCGACACATCATGCGAAGGTAAGCTGAGCGCCATATACATACCTTCTTTCTGATCAAATTGGTGTCTAGCCCAATTGCTGTATAGGCTCGGATTGAATCACTTCCCACCTCTGCCAAAGATCGTGGAACTCTGCTCATTAAAGGATGTTGAAGTCCAAGAGGCTGCATTTGCGTATCTGTGCAGAGAACTTCAGTCACAGTATTCAGCTTACAGGCCAGAGAACTTCCAAGATGTGGAATTCATTCCTGCAGAGAGCAATGGCTGTACTTGCTTGAAGAAATTGGGCGAAGTATAGTAAAGCTCACATGCACTCCGAGTTCTTTCTCACAGTCATTGTAGGTATGCACCAGCACTCAGTGGAGAGCACTAGGCTTTTTCGTAGCACAGGAACGATACCTGAGCATGCCCTTGGGTCATCTAGGTGTAATGCAACATCCCTCAGTCTCGAAACTTCTGGACCTGTTGGAGAAGTCCCCCCCACCTGATGAATGGACTGCCCGCCACTGGTTCAATGTTTTATTCGACTGCCTCTCAAGTGTGTCTCCAGTATTTCTATATTTTCCATTCATTGACATGATTCAGGTTTCTCACCACCTGATCTCAGCAAACTGTCTGCATTGCCAATTGTTCCCACAGGTCCATGGAATGCTCCGAAACTGCTCCCCCCAACAAAGTGTTACCTCGACCAAGATTCAAAGCCAAAGCCGGCATTCTATGCAAAATTATTTGTCTTTGTGAACTTTGGTGCCAGAGCAAACAGTTTCCTAGATGCTTGTGGTTTGAAGAATGAAGTCCTAATAGAAGACATTGCAGGGGCATTGGTCGAGGACCCTGAGAGATATTTTGAGCTTGCAGGAGGTCATGAGGGGTAGGCTTGGCAGCATTTGCTAGGGATATTACTCACCTGTTTTTTGACCAGCTTCCTTGTCGAACTGCGAAAAATTGCCTCTCAGAGTCAAGATATTTCCTGTGATACCCTGCATAAGATGAGCCAAACACCTGCTTTGCTTGGTTTGTGTCGGAAGAAAACAGAGAAACTAGCCAAATGGGATTACGAGTACCGGTTCATGACGTCTCATGGTGTCACTATTGTCGACGACCCTGGCGACTACCAACTATTTAGTGACTGTCTCTTTGTCGCTCCCCGAGAGGAAGTGATTGAGCGTGCGTGCCAATATTAGTCTTTGATAGTTCCTGCCTCAGTCCAAACCCATAGACTTCTATGCATCACTTGGATGCTGTTACTTGAGCAAAGTAGTCAAAGAGAACTATGGTGGTCTTCATGAAATAAAAGCTACCGAAACCTGCCATGAAGTTCAATCATTGATTTTGGAGCGGCTCCCCTTGTTCATTCAAAAGTATACTGACACCAAGCCTGAGGTCATCATCCCATCCAGCTTGGATCACCTCCAAGTCAAGGCATGCGAGAGGATCCTCATTTCCAAAACCCTCGTGACCATGAACGTGGAGCGAACACGGGACGTATGGGCAATCGTGAGACATGAAGCTGACTGTATAGAACTATGGATTTCCCAAACCGCAAAACGTGATATGTATGAGTGAGTTGTTGGAATATATATTCTTTGTTATCTTTATTGATGCTGACAGTGCGAAAAGAATTGTTACATCTCTCTGCCGAGTGTTATTTGGAACCAACGAGACGAATGCCACCGTACTCCTCGAGATGGTTCTTTCAACAGACTTGGAGGCGTTGGAGCGAAGAGGCTTCCTTGGTTGGCCTTTTCTGTCCATGTTCTTTTACAACTGGCTAACATGCATCACTTATATCACAGTCGATCAGATCTCCCAGCAACAAAGAAATGGGTATATGGTGGGGAATGACGTGAGGCGAGAACGTTTGGCAGGCTCCGCTTTGACCCCTAATTCACCACGACAATCTACTACACTGGCGACCCGACCTGTGAGTTATTGGTCATCCCAAACCTTCATATTACTCAGTCCCTGTTCTTATATAGGCGGTGAGTGCTTGTCAACTCCTTGCCGTTGTAGTCGTCTAACACACCATATTGTACATGTCACATCCTATTGTAGAACGTGAGTCACCGTGGAATTCGTGGCCTCAAAGACAGCTTATGGGATGTATGATGTTCCCTTGTCCTATGTAGCTCGTGAGTAATCATGGAATCCGTACTTTGCGGTCCCAAAGTATCGGGGACTTCCAACAATGGATGTGCCGGGACTCCATCGACACGGAGCTGCCCATCCCGGATCCCGATCCATCTACCTCTTCAAGCGATATCTATCACGTGCTTGCTTATAATGCTCTGCGAAAAGTACGCTGGGAAAACTGGAGTTCGGCATATGATGACGCCACCAAGGTAAATTTTCCGTTCCCTTGCCATGTACTTATGCTCAATTGACCACATGCCAAGTCTATCACCACTCTGCCGTCAACCATGGGTTATATTGCCAAGGCTCTCGCACAGATTGGCAGGGGTGAGCCCTCAGAAGCGATGCAGGTGTTCGACCTCGCCCTCAGAAGCTGTGATCCGAGAGAGAGCAATTTGCTGTTACTCATCAAGGTCCGTGATCTGCACGCGTGGCAGATTTCTAATACAGCTCAGCACTCATGCCATCCAGGCTGTCGCCTTGTTTGTGGCCAGGAAATACGACACTGCAATTTCGCGTGTTCATGATCTTATTGCTCTCTCTCTCGACGATGAGGCAATGTATTGTTGTGTCCAGGTATCTCATGGTGAACAGACCGCGGACATGTATATGATGATGACATCTGTCATAGGTCCTCGGGAAAATGTATCTAATGCAAGGTGATTATGCACGTGCGGTACAGTCGCTCCAGGCCCACACATCATCCTGTACTACAAGCTGTAATCTGGAGACGATCTCACTCGTGAGTTACTCCTGGTGACGCTATTTTGGGTGATAGGTTTACTCGTCAAATAAGATATCTGGATGGACCTTCAACGGCCTTCAGGTCACTTTGCAGCGATATCATTTTGAAGATCTCTATGCGGCGGGTCGCATGGGGGGAGCCGCGGAGACACTCCGGAAGATACTTGATTCCTTTGGCGAGGAAATAGGCGCGAGTGAAGTAACGTCAGAATGGGTGTTAGGTGAGCATCGATATGCAAATCAGGTGGACGTGGACACTACGTGTTTTCAGATTCCCAGAAAAAATGCATAGAGATGCTCGAAACGCTCGGCGACCAGGCGCTCAGCTCTGGGAAACACAATGACGCGATCACACAGTACACGTCCGCACTATCTCTCAATCCTTCAAATCCAATAGACATCCTTATGAAACGGAGCAAGGCACGAGCTTCAAATGGGTCGTGGGAAGATGCTCTGACGGATGCCAATGAGGTGTGCACTATCGTATTTGACTGTAACGCAGTAAGTCATCCATATGTATAGGTAATCAAGCTGGACCCATCATCGCACCGCGGATACGCAAGGAAGTATATGGCCCTTCACGGTATTGGGGACTATGATGCTGCATACGATGCCCTCCTCCACCTGATTTCAGTCAGCGAGGATTCCTCGGACGAAGAAATGCATCGTACGTAACCCAAACGCTGTAGCGGGGGCTGCCCATCAACTAAGATTTACAGGACTACGATCCAATTATAATAAGGCGATCGCCGCTATTGATAGTGCCACCGACGCGATCTTCAAGCTCTGTCCACTTGTCCTTATCGATCTCGCGATGGGCCAGCTGTGTGACGGAGAACGTCGGCGCCGTACATTCAGATCAGAGATACTGTTCAAGAAGGTTGTCTCCGAGGCTGCAATTGCGGGGGTAGATCGCAAGCACATCCGTCAAATTGTTGTGGAATACTTCAAGTGGGTTATGCTATCCCACACATGGGAGGGAAAGGAACCGACATTCAAGGACGTTACTGAGGCTCGTTCGGTCCACAACCTGGACAGGTCGCTGCTGGACAAGAAGCTCCGCCAATTCTGTGAAACTGCTCGAAAAGATAATTATCGTTGGGCTTGGTCAGATACCTGCTGCATCGATAAGGACTCGAGCACTGTTTTAGGCCAGTCCCTTGTTTCCATGTACTCCTGGTACGAGGAAGCAGCGGAAACACTAGTCTATCTCGCAGATGTTCTTTCCTCTTCGCAAATTGACGCCCTCATAAAGAGTCGATGGATGACTCGTGCCTGGACCTTACAGGAGCTTCTCGCATCAAAGGTTATCCGATTCTACGATCGCGAGTGGAAGCTGTTGCTGAATGACTCGGATCATCCCAACCACAAGGACTCCCCTGTCATCAAGCAAGCGCTGTCTCAGGCCATGGGACTTTCCCCCGAGAACATCACCAGCTTCCGGCCGAAACATCTGGGAGTACGGGAGAAACTTCGCCTGGCATCAACACGTAACGCAAGCGTAGAGGAGGATACTGCGTACTCCTTGATCGGACTTTTCTCGAGCGACATTGCACCTCAATACGGGTTGGGGAAAGTGGCGCTCGGCCGGCTCCTAGAGAACATCGTTGCCCGTACGGGGGACGTAACTGTCATTTCGTGGACTGGAAAATCATTGTCATACAATTCAGCTCTTCCCAACTCCCTAGCTGTCTACAGCAAGATACCATTTGCTCCTCCACCGATGGACATCAACGAATTCGATACATGCATGGACAAGCTGCGCACCGGATCGGCACCACAGGGTCCCCTAGATTTCTACTACAGAGTTGCCCAGCTTCCCCGAGCAACCTTCTCAGACCGTTGTTTACGGCTCCCGTGCGCTGTGTTCCATGTTACAAAAATTGGCGTACAAAAGCAACTACGTGGTAGTCGTGGGTACGTTTATCACGCGATAGTCCAACTGCTGGGCCGGGTGCAATTTCGGACTACGGACCGGATGCCACTGGACAAGCCCCAGAAACTGGTCTTCATACACCCTTGGCTCCGTGATCTTCATGATCCTCGTGATGGGTTTGAGTCGGACGACGAAGAGGAGGCGGAGTCTGATGTGGGCTCAGACGACAAGTGGGATCCGGCCGAATCTGATGGGAGCTCAGAAAACAGCACTGATTACGATTCTGCTCCCAGTTCTCCCTTACATGCCGAGCCTGCAGCTCAGATGGACCCCTACACACAGGCTTTGCAGCTGATTGTCCGGCTTGGGCGTCCATTCAACGCGCTCCTGCTCGAGCAGCAGTCAAACAATCAGTACAAGCGTGTCGCTGCCGAGAACGAGATCATCATTTCGGGAGTCCCACACCGTACAGACCCCAACGATATCGAAGTAAAAGTGTTGGAGATTGCTTGATTTTGGATGAAGTACATGCCCTCGTTTGCTTCGTTGTTTTTAGTTTCGATCGTCGATTTGCCATCTTACTTTCCTCAGTCTGTCAATTTTTTGAAATTCAAACGTTCTCCCCTCTGTTTTTTGGTATCTCCACGCGGAGTAGCTACTGCCTTGTACACCCATATGTTGGCTCGATACCTCACCGAACTTTTATCGGATGTTGTAATAACAAATACCACATCACTCCTGCGTACGAATTGGTTCCCTTCAAATCTAATTACGAACTTCTAGTTGATGGCCGTATTAGAAAGCTAACTTGGAACATCACGAGAATTCTCCCTATATTGCTGCGCAATTCGAACGCTGTGTGGTAAGCGTGCCGACGACTCGGCGAATCTGGGCTGCGTGATTAGGTGTACTCAGAAATCGGTAAAGGAACAACTCACAGTGTGGTGTTCGGGATGTTCCTCTGGTAAGAGCGTGCCTGCCGCCCAAAAAACTCAAGCACACTGCACCCAGCAAGTCTCAAGTTCAAACCACTTAGAAACGCCTGTCCCCGCACAATGGTCACAAACTGTATACTCCACTGGATGGGTCGGTTTGCCAGCACAGCTTGAGGTAACCCCATTCTGACTCGTCATCCTGACCGGCTTTCCTGCATGAGCCCTCAGTGCCTGTTACGGAGCTTGTTCGAGATTCATAGGGACCTAGGTTACCTGACAAAACTAAGCGCGCTCAGCAAAAAAGCTTTACCGCTCCACATTTGATCGAATATGGGGGATACCATTGGTTGGTGATCCAAAGGAACTGGATTACTAAGTCGGCGGTGGTATCCATTCCATCCTGCCCCTACCGTGCGGAGATGGGGGGCAGAAGGTTCCCTGCAAAGGGACTATTGCCTCGAACAGGTCTAGAACTTGCCCCAGGTGTTGGAAGCACCATGTCGTTTGTGGTGATCCTCGAGATACTTATGTGACAGCGACAACACGTTCCTTGTGGAGACGCAGCAAGGTCGAGATGTTGAAACGCGAGATCCAATCTTGAACAACGCAGGCATGCGAGGCGGATGCGCAAGGGCATCTGCGTCCAAGGAGATTTCAGGACACTTCACAGGATGTGCTTCAAGAACGTGTTGCCGGGCCTCACCGGGACATAAATAGGATTCAAAAAGTAAATAAATAAAACGCTGCAGCAGTCCATCGACGAATATGGAAAATACGTTGGTTTCGGCGCCGATATCCCCGATTTTCTACTCATACCGGACCAGCTAATGGTTGTGTTAAATCGCGAGTAGCGGGTGGTGGTGATGAGATACGAACCTCCTGTGCATGCGCACGACCTATGGGCGTCGATCTCGCGATCCAGTATGGAGCGTGCACTTCGACCCCAGGTATCATTTCTTCTGGATGCTCTAGCTCCCGTACTCGTGTCGTCAATCGCGCTTCCAAAGTCAACATTCGCGGACGATGTTGACTATCGGTGTATTCACAATCCTCGGTGCGTTCACCTCGCAGACAGGGCGTACAGACTAGTTCAGTTTCGTCACAGTTCTGAAGGACGAACGGGGGTGATCAGTCATTGAGATGATCGCCTGGCGGAAGAGAGAGCATTCACTATCTTTTTGCGACTGAAGGATATGTGTGCGACGTTTGTGGGTAAGACACGAAATACACAAGCGTGACATGCGCCAACACGGAAGGCAGGCGCTGCAAGTGCGAGGTAGACGTAAGGGTGCTAGAAGTGGCTTGTTTGTCAGCTCTCGTTCAGATGTGATTTCCATTCCAGCGCAGAGCGAACCCAGTTTATAAGGCTGACATTTTTGCGTTATGACCTACCAACGAGAGCAATGATCACTCGAATCGGTTAGTTATCTGGACGACTGACCGTTCTGTTTGGCTAGGGTTTTCCGGTGGTGATTATGATGGCGTCGTCGTACAATGCACAGATGAGCGGAGGATTGATGATATTCAGCAAGTTCCGTAGAGAGTCGTGGGAATCAACTTGCAGGAACCGAAACTCGAATCGCTCAGCTTACTGTTTGGTTTGCAATCAGTCATACGCCTCGATACACAACAAAGTGTGGAACTTGATCGATTGAGGTAAACAGTCACATTCCCCACTTGATCAAAAACAACTAACAAGTTCGTGTTTCTGTTGTTCAAGTGCGGGAACCATGACTCGTTTGCTCGAAAAACAAGACAGCGTCCAACCCGAGTTACAACGCCTTTTTCATGCTTCTTATTCCACTAAGAACGCCTCACTGCTCACCGAATGGCTGACCAACGTTCCCCTACTGTGTCCGCAGCCACACCAACTGTCTGTGTCGCTTCCCGCTTGGATACACCCCCTGGATACACCGCTTGTGATGGACGACACGACGAGTCCTATCCCCTGGTAGGTACTATATCGAACATGGATGATTGTACTATTAACACCTCAATAGCTGACCAAATGATCCAAGCTGTATATTTTCGTCAACTCCCCCACAGTATGTAGTCATGGCCTCCATTGCGACGTGTCAGACCTCATCAGAGAGGTTGTAGCGGATCGGACAGCATTAGGTGAAGATGACCCATATCATTCGAAATCACTCGGCGTGCTTGGTGTCCTCCTGGGTAGATGGTAAGTAGACAGTATGAGATTGGGTATATTCCCTCACTATTTTTCGCAGGACGCCCGAATCGAGCAACAATATTCTTCAGCAACATTTTACTTGTTGGTACGTGTAGTAAGGACGCTTTACACCGCCTTATTAATGCCCCCAGCTAGCGCTTCCCTCGCCTGCGTTACAACCCCACCAGGTTTCGCTACCCGCATTGAAAGCTTGGCCTGCTGACAGTGCGGCGAGTGGACGAGATGTGATTCGAATGTACCGACCCATGGAGGGGTGCTGCGCATGTCCTGTACATCGTGCTCCCAAATATCCATTACCTGGATGGCATAGACAACCCCATGTCGATCCATGTTGAATAGGAACGTAATACACCATTAGCAGATGATCTTACATCCCTACTCGCTGCCTCCAATAGGAGAATCTTCGTTCAAACCTGACCCGTGCACTCTATGACCCATTTCGAGGTCACCAGTGAGGTATCCGTGTCACCCGCCACCTCGGAACCCCGGTTTCCGTCGACGAATGCCATCGGAGACACAATGGTAGCATTCAACCGAGACCGAACACCGAAACCCGTGTTAATATGAGAGCGAACACGGGTGTCATGGTCATACAACTCCCGTATGGCGACGACGCCTCATAGACTGGTCAGGGTCTGGTCATCAGACTAGGAAGTTGCCAACTTGCATGACCCTTTGCTGCTCACTCCCCGTTCCTGTCCAACATGAATCGACTTGAAGTTTGTCTATTCCATCTACGTGATGAATGGTTTGGGGAAATGGTGGTGTGGGGATCCGCTGGCATCTGCCTGGTTAATCCGTCATTTTAGACGCTCATCTTCGCTTTTGGGCCGCAGTGCCGCCAAAGTTTTTTCGCTTCTCGGTCACCTTGACTCGGACGACACGCTCATGACGACACGCTCACAGCAATGCCTGCTCTCCCAACTCGCCATACCCGACAACGAACTCACTGTCTTGGGTGATGTTGTTGACCACCAAGGTGTTTGGAAGTGAGCGCCTCTCTCGCGTCCCTCTTCTGTCGTCCATCTCTCGACTGACGATCAATCGGTCCACTTTGACACTGCTCATTGTTTAGGATGAGCCCGCTCTCGGAAAGTGATCCACCTAAAACTGGTGCCAATGCTGATATTATCCCGCACAAGGAGAAATCCATCATCCACTCTCTCCGTAAGCACTGCCAACCCTCCCTGGAGCGCGATCCCTGCTCTCACCATCAGACTCCGCCATATCTGTCTGACGCCTAACAGGGACGCCGAAACGACTGCGACGCTGATCTCACTGCCAGTCATAGTGGTAGTGTGTGACTGCACATCGATGGCGCTGCACAAAATGGGCTAGGATGGTGTGCATGACAACCAAGTGACACGACTTGCACTCTAGAGTCAGCAGCATCGGAGACAGACAAGTATCGAGTTTCATTCTTCTCTTTTCTGCCAACGACTGCATATAGACTACTGCCGCACCAAGTCCTTGCTCCAACGCCAGGAATGCGACAACGCCGATCTTTGTCAGTACACCCCTGCCGTGTCGCTGACCACCAAGGCGTTTTGCAGAGACCGCCTCACTCGCATCCGTCTTCGCGTACGTCTGTCGACCACTTCCTCTCGACTGACAATCAATTGATCCATGTTCGCCATTGTTGAAATGATCCGCCCTCAGTGAACAACCAACCTAAACTGGTGGTGGCGCTGATGTTATCTAGCGTAAGTTGCACTTTGTGAGTCGGGGCGTCCAAAATAAATCAGGACCCCCTTGCGGTGCAAACGAACACAAGTAAGGTGATGGTGTACACCAAGACGTGGTTGAGGATTTCGAGATGACGCCATCACCTCTCTTCTTCGAATGAGTACGTAGTTTGTATAAGTAGTTCATTCAACCAAAAGCAAAGGAATCGCACGCGTAATTCGCCAGTAGAGCCGCAGCCAATAAATACTAGTCGCCTCGAGCATCTTCCAGCTCTCCGATCTTTCATCCCTTAGTCCCTACACCCTGGCCCCAATGGGAGAGTCCTCGTTCAATCCTGAGCCAAGATCGGCCGAGTTATCCGTACGAGCCCCCACCTCGGGACCTTGGTTGACATCTGCGAATATCATCGCAGACACGGTGGCATCCGGACCGGCATTCGACCGAGACTGCACGCCAAACCCCGTATCAATGTGAAGGCGACCACGAATGTCAAGGTCATACAGCTCCCGTATGCTTATTACGAATTGAGGGATGAGGATGTAAAAGACTACAGGAACAAATGTTTTCAGAAGGATGAAAGTGGTGGTTGATGGAAACCTGGTTGCATTGAGGAGGTCAATAGTTTGGTAAAGCACGTTCCTATAAGTGTACACGAAGCATGTTCGTCGTTAGTATTTGTATGGGTAAATCTCAGCGGCACGAGCAAAAGGCGAGGGACAGAATGGTCATGGGGAAATGAGGACATACATGATAAAATAAAGAACGCCATCTTTCACTAGTTTTTGCACGTAACGGTTGGGCTGCCATTGCTTCGTTGCTTTGTACATCTGAAATGATTGCCGTAGTGTTTGAAAGACAGCAAGAATGGTCAATATAGCGCCGAGAACCAATCGCAGGGTTACATAATACAGTACAGACAACATTGAGGTGTTGTTGCGCGTAGCAGCGCAAAGCGAAAAATGAAGAACCCTGATGATTGTCACTGAGAAAAAGTGGTGGTTATGTGAGGTTGTATTGATACATCCAATTCGGAGCATACCTGAGAGGTAGGTATTAGGGTTGCTGTAGATTCCAACCAAAATGACAGAAATGATGGTCTGTATGATGTAAAGTAACAGAAGGACACAAAGAATAGCCTTGGATCGACTCCAAAGTGCATAGACACGTAGAATCATCAGCACTATAACGCAAATCAACATAGAGGAAGAAGCAACCAGACTGCAATGTAACTAACAATCGGCGGCAGACAGGAACACTATGAATCCCCAAAGAAATGTCAGAGACATGACTTTACCTTTGAAAAGTCAACGCCTCATTCTGACATTATAGACACAGGTAAATTGAAATGCTTACATCTATTCGACCATTAGACATCCATGGTTTGTTGCAAAATTGATATACGTACGTCTGTCGGAATCGGTGCATTAGTGATAGGGGAAGTGTAGAATGAGAAGAAAAAACCAACTGCTAGAGGGCCAGGAACAAATGAACTACCGACTGCAAATATACTGGTTGAGCAGATAAACCTCACTTGGGCACCTGAACATACAGAGTGTAGACATCCTGAGAATGGGTTAGGGTTAAAAATGAACTCAGCCTAAACGCCTACACAATCCAATAAAGACCGATGTATCGAACCTACTGGAACAGTCAGCTCGGGCGATGTGGGCCAAACTGCCCGAAACTGGAAGGGTTGTACATACGACAACAAACATGGTAGACACCCAGGTCCAAGGTCGGCACTGTGCGATTATTCGAGATGTTGCATGTGGTGATAAATTATAATTGACAGCTCCATACCCAAACGTAGTCTATCTTTGTGGATCGTTAGTGAAGAAACGGGGGAGGAGAAGGTATGGGGTACCTCTCTTGAGAAGGTGAGGGCTACAGTTTTGACATTTCAGCGGTAATGATAGGGATTGCTCGCAAACAATTCACCTACTATAATCATACACGACGGCAGTGATACCAGCGACTGCACTGGCGCATCAGATCGATCATTAGTAATGTTATGAGTAACCGTACGGGATAGATAATTTTTCAGGGCGAGAAGCTGCAAGGCAGATTGTATGTTGGAGGACATGAATCGTGGAGGCAGCGACGAGTTTTGTGGGAACCAACGATTGAGAAGGGGGTGGGATTGTGTAGCTTGAAGGACCAACACGGACAAACTTCTGCTGTGGGGCTATGTGAGCGTACGACAAAGGTGTTAGGTACTGTCTACACTTGGTTCACATCAACTTCCTGTGCAAGCCTTCAGATAATGAAATCGCCGCGATCAGCACCGCACCGGGCGGTTGCATGTCCCTTTCAAGCTACCCACTTCATACATTGCCGTTCCACATGGATGAACTAAAAATTGTTTTGGCCATCATACGCCATCAGAACGGTTTGGCAAGATGATCAATGATACGGTGCGCGCCCACGTACCTGGTTATCTCCAATCCGGGAACTTGTCTCCCTTGAGGATGGTGATATCAATGTCATTCTAGATGTTTTGGGCCGCAATACCGACTCTATCGACGGCTTGCCTCATCGAACGGTTTGGTCACGGGCCAGACTAGAATTGTTTTGTACTATCATTGACAGCTTGGTATGGAAAAGATGGATATCGCAGGACGATTGGATTTGAAGCGGAGACTGCACAAGTTCAGATCCAATTCGGATCTTCGACCGCACCATTTCTAGCCCACATCTGAGAATCCACGAGACGTCCCTGTAAAAGTCATCCCATCTAGCAGAACTCCTTACTTTGGGGGAATTGGCCATCAGGATCGTTGGGTATTTCTACCCCCTTTGACGGTCTTCCACAACAACTTTTTGTTAACCAAATCCAATAGCATAATGTTAGACGCGATGCACAATCGCTGGGCCGGCGTTCATATTGGGCCAGGCCCATCCATCTGTATTTAACAAGCAATTCAATATTTCCCATCAATATTCCGACCTACATCATGGGCTGAAGGGTAGGTCGACACATTGCAATCTAGCAGTTGAAATGGTGTATCAGATTGAAGGTTTCGAGCGTCATGAGGAGCCGTACAGAGCTGCACGGCTGCAGAATGGATATACCGTCAGGGCGAACTTGATGGATGTGAACCCTCAGGCCGCAGGCTCCCGCGCTGGCATAGGAGCCATTGCCGTGACCATGGTCCTTGAGCAAGCCCTACCAGAAACTCTTCCGTATTTCAAGGATGCGGAAAGAAAGCATGTCGATGGCCCATGGGGAGAACATGTAAATAAAAACATGTCCCAAATACGAAGCACGATCCAATGCACTTCAACTCATTTGTGCATACATTTCAATCAGCGCGAGTCCTGCACGGTACTACAGTCTTCGTGTATTTTGAATCATCATCATTATTTTTTGAGTGACGACGCAGCGGCCTGCATTGTACCGCCGATCATTGATTTGTTGTACAAAGACGCGTTGTATGGGATTAAACTCACGGGCAGTCGGCGAGGTATTATACCTTGGGTATAGGTGTGGTACATTTGCTGATCTGTCAGTTCGGTCCTCGTTGATATTGTCTAGCCCTATGACACACTTTTAAGTTTTATCGTGCCCGCGTTGTCTCGTGTCATGCCAATGGATGACCACACTGGTGGTTCTATAGTAGAACGTTGCTTTTAATGAGGCGACGCAGTATGTAGTATGTACCATCACGGGAGCAAGTACTAAAGGAAGCATTGAACCACACGTGACACCATCTTGCCGCGAAGACGGCTCGACCGACCATGACTTGTAGAAGTCAACAACGACTTCGAGCGTCCGTCGAACACGCTCCAATTGTCACACTCTACCACCCTTGCCGGAACGGTCGCCACTTTGGGGGCCACTCGCAGCGGCTGGTATACGGTACAAGGAGTCATCATCGTCTCGGAAGCACAAGCTTTGAGCAGTAAAGTGTCTGGGCTCAACTTGAACACATTGGCGTTTGCGCCGTCGTCGATGCAATTTCGACCAAGATGGCTGATGGCGCCAAGGTCAAACTCCACGGCCTGCGCAAACCTAGTCTCTCCCCATCCTGTATGCTTCACTGTTCAGAATGTGTGACGACATACGCTTGCTGACGTTACAAGTCGTTATTAGTATTCCATCCAACATCGCCCGTTGCAATCTTGGATCACACAGGCATGTATGAAGTGGGGCAAAACGGAATAAATTGGTCTTGTATAATGAAATGGCGATGGAATCGAAGATGAGTAACACTGTCTCCATCTTGATCCGAAAACTAACTCCAAAAGGTCCGTCGGCTACGATTCTCTGAGCGATGCGTGTGCGAGGTTTTCAGATGACAACCATAACTTGCAGCATGCAAAACGAACTGAAGCTCTGCGGGACAATCATGCATTACTTGATCCGGGATAACTAGTGAATACTAAAGTCTCCTCTCTGCCATTGTGATCAAATTCGCTCCGACTTGCAGGCTCTCTGTGGATGTCTAGTACAGGTGCTGAATGACCCGGGTCCATCAATTCAGATAGTCTACCGTGAAAACATTGCTTTGTGCATGCCAAACACATTAAAGGTATAGTATCGATGACAATCATATTCGATACACGGCTGAATCCAACGACATTGGGCTACAGGATCCACTCAATTCTTTGCTATCGTACATCGATTGAATATGTCCCTTATTTGTTGCTCTTGAGAATGGGCACGACCTTGAACTTTTGCTTCGTATTGTCGACATCGGAACGATTGAGTGGTTCGATCAGTACCTGTTTATGATACGTGACTGATGAGACTGCTGGCATAGAGGAAGAAAATGTAATACCGGCTTTCCCGAATCTACCGCAGTCCATACGAAATCACTGACCTCGCCGATAGAAATACTACATAACGAAGGATACGGGGCGACAGTGGGTAAGCATTCGATCAATTGACAAATGTGACCTTCACATGTAGGTGTTTTCCTCGTCGGTGGGACGAAGAAACCATTTTGAATCCGCGACGGTGTTATCCGTCGCAAAGACTTGTCCTCCCAGGTCAGTGGTATGCTTGTAAGGGTCGGGACCCAAGCAGTGCCAACCGCTACCGTTAATCGGTGGTGTTACTACCCACTACAGGCGAAGTGAGGTTCACTCGATCGATTTGGGACTGGGAATATAATACCTCGACGAGGTCAGCATCGATTCGAACAGGCTGGCCGTTTAACTCCCTCTGCTGCTGTCGCTGCTGCCCACGGAACAGCAACCAGATACCGGCATTGGGTTCACCGTCTGATTTCGAGTAGATGTAGTATTTGGCGGACGGTTCCGAAGACATCCCGAGTGGAGTTAATGGGTGGATGTTGGGAACGGGATGTCCCTTGCTTGGTTGCCTTTATACCATCGAGGCTGAGCTTCGGCGTAGCTCCCAAAACGAGGCCGTATTAAGAGCATACTTCGATTCCACAGAGCCAAACAACTCGGAAATGAGCACGAGTCCATGCTTATATAGAGTATTGTTCAAATTCCTGAAACAGTACTGTGGCTTGTTTCAATCACCATATATTGCTTTCGACGACACTGCGCTACGGGATTCACCGGAGAGACCTCCTTTGTCCATCTTGATCAAAATGGCATTCAACGACGGCACAAACGCCAACGCGTTCAAGTTGGGCCCGGACCCTTTACGAATTACCAGTGCCCGACGACAACGACACTGGTGGGCCGTTCGTAGTGGACCCCAAAACTGGCATCCTGGCGAGGGTGGTAGAATGAAACAGAGCGTAATCGACGGACGCTCAAAGTCGTCTGCGACATGGAGGGTGTGCATGTACGGTGCGAGCTCTTTCCACGAGTCTTCGTACGAGAACAGGGGTTTGGATCGATCGTGCCGTCTTCGCGGTAAAAGAAGGCGGTAGCGGCGCAGGAGAGGGAGAGGGAAGTCCTGATCAGCGTGACCACGGTTTGATGGAGGGTGAGAAGGGCGGGCGTAGCGTCCGACAGGGATCGATTGATTGTCATACAAGAGGAGATGGATGACAGACATACGCGGAAAGGGACGCGAATGAGGTGTTCTCTGCCAAGCGCTTTGGTCGGCGATGAGCGGGTGTACCAGGCAAAGACCGGTGTTGTCGGACGTTGAGTAGGCGTTGCTGTGCTAGTGAGCGAGTCATGAAGAAAATTGCGGCGACGCTGCGGCCCCAAATCGATGGTGAGCGTCCGAAGTACCGATCGTCACATAGCGTCCTCGAGGCAGCGAGGGACGTGGATTTGATTCGTACCGTGATCTCAGCAGGCTACTTATTCCCCACATGGATGGCATAGACAACTTCAGCTTGACCCATGTTGGGGGGGGGGAGTTGAATTGGGGTAACTTGGTGTAGATGGCGCGTTGATCCGAGTAGTATCGCAGTGCAATGAAACGGTCAGGATCATCCGTAGTTCGGATTCTGCCGAGGTCTATTGCTGTGCGTGCGTACATGTGGCATGTCTCAGACGGTGAGCTTATTCATTTTTGCTCTGGTGTTTCCATGGATTTGGTCATCCTCGTACAGGAGGTGCCATATGACCATGATATCGCCGACTCTTTCTCTTTGTCGCGAAAGTCCTGTGTTGTGTGAATAGGTTCTTGTACACTATGAGTCACACAGCCTCGTGTCAGTTTGTTGATCACTCGAGTCTGGCCCATTTCTCCTATTTACCACACTCCAGCGTTCCGGGGAACAGTTAACTTGAAGACACCGAGCGTACATATCGCTTGTTCTGGTGCAAAGTCTCATAGTAAGTGTTCGAACAAGTATCAGCGGTGGCTAGAATTCAAAAGTCTCTTCCCAATATAGGGTGATAATTATAACCATGTGATCTTAATCCAGTGTTTCCCGCGCCCTTTCTCCTGAAATGATGTCGTTTCGTGATGGGAGAGTCATTCATGGCACGGACAACGGAGGATTTATAGACTGCCTATATCTTCCTGGGAGCCATACACAACCCATCCCACTCTCAATCGTTGGTTACGGTAAAAAATCGCCGTTGTTCCCTGACACCCCATGTCCTCCGACCTACAGTCCGTCTTGAAACTTATCGTTTTAGACAACTATGTATCCCGTACGGTCACTCATGACTCCGCTAATGGTTAATCTGATACACCACAGTCATTGGCGTCGCTATCGTTGTATATGATTACAGTGAGTAAATCGTTTGC
>JBBPQG010000517.1:0-18719 GCA_038092395.1 Boletus variipes var. fagicola | reverse complement strand
CACGAAGCTAAACTATGTCTACCCACTATATGATCGATCCCATTCCTCAAGGCTTTGCTGCCTTGTTTCTCTTTGCGCCCTGTACGCCTTCGCTGCCCCAGGTCCCTTGCAGACGAGCATGATCGCTACGCTGGATGTCTGTGGACTCAAGATCCCCCGCCCACTGCAAAAACATATTGTGGTGTCCCTGACTACGCTCGCGATCTTTTTCACCGCTTTCCTGCTCTTCATGTTGGTCGGGTTGTCGCTGACAATCACTCCTTCGATATACATAATCGAGGTGTCCGCGATGCACTCGAAGAATCCCATCTCGAATGGGGCCACGACTCTCTACTTTGGCGTATGGGGCGTCTGTGCGACCAGGCGAGCGGACCTCACCCGCGTCTTCCCACCCACTGGATGCTAACCGTGTCTCTCAGCACGTTGAGCCCCATCGCGGACCAGGGCTTATGCTACGGTCCTCAGCTTGGTTACACGATCCCGACGACTTTCCTCCGTGACGCTGGGCTCTCGACAGAACTGGCCAACGTGGCCAAGACGAGTCTGCTCCTCCTTCTCTCCCTTCATCTCGTCGCGGCAGGGCTGTCGACCGTCATCTTTATCCTTTCGTTGTTCTTGCACTCACATGCCGTCGCCATCATTGCACTCATTATCGCCATCGTGGGTGCAATCGTTGGGACCGTCGTGTTTGTGGTAGACGTGGCCCTGGTGATCGGCATCAAGGACCATGTCAACGCATTGTTTTCCGGCGCGAGTTTCAACGTGCAGTTTGGGAATGCGATATGGATGATCCTCGCAGCGATGATCTTGACGTGGGTTGCTGTGGTGGTATTGTCTGCGAGAGCGTGCTACTGCTGTGGTGTACGACGGTACGTTTTTGGACCATGGTCGCTACGAGCGATGTTGACATATAGTCGATAATATAGTCCCAAGGGGTCTCCACCTGAGATCTCGGACAAGTCATTTTCATAGGGTTAAGCGTGCAAGTTGGGGATTTTTTAATTGCTTTAAGCGATGACTTTGACGAAATGTATCATTATGTATGGATCAGCAGGCTTTCTTGATTTTGTTCATTAGTGGCGATTAATGTCTTATCATGTCGATCGCGCATCAAATACACGACGGGTGAAGTAGGGTGTCCATTAAGGGGAGTACCCTCCCATGGCTATTGCTACAGTGAAAATGTCCAAAGTACAACTATGTGACAATGCCGACTATTAATCATATCGCAGCGAGGATGCCGCTCGAGAGGACGAGGCCACCAAACAGGGAGAGTGGGCTCACGACTGAACCAAGCGCAGAGTTCGTATCCTAAAGAGGTCCGCCTGTCAGCATCGTGCACGCCTCGGGTGAAAGAAGAACAACTGACAAGTTGCTGTGCGCTAGATGATGCAGGGCAACCATGCTGACATGAAAGGTTGAGGTTGCTCGAAATGACGGATGCGAGGTTAGGGTCTATGGGAGCTGGTTCTGGCTCGGGGACGGGCGAGGAGGCGGCTAGATGGAAGAGGTCAGATGATGGAAGATTTTCGTGATGGAAAGATTGACTTAGTGCAGCCATGGTAAGGAGTGTGATCCAGAAACAAAAGACGACACGAGTTGCGGAGTGAGCGTACATGATGAAGAATAAAAGATAGCAAGGATCGACGGGCAAGCTCAGTCAATGAGCGGCGGGGGATGGTGTTGGAGAGTCGTGCATGGTCGTCTCAACTTATATTACTAGCGCCATTGATCCACAAATAGGACTCACATTCATCCGAAAGAGGAAGGCGTTGAAGTTGGTCGAAACCCTGGTCACAACTAGTTACACAACGTCGCTCGAATATCGTACACGCGGAACAAGGCGCTACTTGTTTTCTCGTTGTTACCTCGACGTGCTGCTTCTTACTTGGATTCGCAGGTGCAAGCCCGGCCTTGTGTGGTACAAACGCAGTTGTCACCTGAACCGCGGCACTCACACTATACGTACATGTCAACTCGAACACAATGCGGATAGAAAACGGGTACCTTGTTCGAATGGGGGCTATTGACGCATTGCTTGCAGTTGCACTTTCCCTTGGGGCAGTTGCATCCGGTCCCAGAGGGTCCGCAGGCACTGCACACGGTCAGACTGGTGTGGTGAAAGACATATTTTGAGTACCTACCCGCAGTTGCTCTGGCATGTACAGTCTGCTGGTGTGGTCATGTTGTCGTCGAGTGGAGAGGAGACGAGGGATAGGAGCTCCCTGTATGCGTGATTCCCACGGCTACTAGATCACTCTGATCACGATGAACTCGTATCCCGTCGAGTTGCTGGCGCAGCTCGCCCCCGTCATGTTCGTCGCCGGCCTCGGCGGTGCGCCCGTTCAGCAGGAAATATCTTCTCAATCACCACCACCACCACCTCCTCCCCCAAAGACCCAGGATCCGTTTGCCCTCCTCATTTCGCGACTACGCGAGACTCTCCAGTCCCAACTACGTCCCTCTATATGGGGTCCAGAGCGTAACAGGTCCTTCCAGATGGTCCTCGTTGAGAAAAACGTTCGTTTCCCCCCGCGAAAACTCGTGTCTCCCGAAGATCCCTCGTATACTTCAGCACATTCTCCGCTCTCTCCACTCACGCCCTCCTCACCGCTTCATCCAGATGGCTTGATAGCTCCAATATGGATACGCAAGCACATGGCGTTTCTTCCGAGCGTATTCGTCCTCTTCTTGCGTATGTTCGAGGCACCGAGCACGACACCGCGGTCCCCGCTCGATACATCCGAGGTGGAGCGCGGTCGCGATCGCGTTGAAGAAGAACGGAAAAGGGATGCAGAGCTCAGCGCCGAGATCGCGCAAAGGAAGAAGACGGCGAGCGAGCGAGGCATCAAATTGACCGTTGTATTGTTGGCCAGTAGGAGAATGCTCGGTATGTCTTCGCGTCATGTTTCTTATATCAATTACGAATATCTCCTTCCGTCAGATGATCCGTCTCTGGACGGTCGGTTGTCTTATATCCGAAAGCAAAGTGGACTGGATTCGAGGGCGGCACTGTTTGTTTTGAGTCCCGTCAGTCAAGCAGAGCTAGACGAGTTCGTTCGGAGGTGGGTAGACAGCCTATTTCTTTTCGTCTTCTCGGCTGACTCTCTTAGCTTGCAAGACGCGCTCTACGAACCAGCCGTGGAGTATTACACTTCACACTCCAAGCGGGTTCGTCGAAAGCGCAACCGACACTCCCAAGCCTCGACCTATAATCCACCGCCCCTGATTCCTGTCGGCGCTGCCAGTCCGCGCCCACTTCGCCCAGAAGGGTGGACGGTTCGATACGAATACAAGATGGCCTGTTTTGCAGAATTCAGAGGTGAAGACGAAGTAGCGCTCAAGTACGTCAGTCGGTCGTCACGCTTTAGCCCTTCCCTGATACCATCTAGACATTACCAGGATGCGTATACGACACTGATGATTATGTTTGGCTCTACGGCCATCCTACCACCCCGAACTAAGCGATGGGCGGAAGCCAAGGTACTTGCAGATACAATCAACTTCAAGGTATGGCTTGCACTGCGAACATACGGACAACGTTCATATACGTCCTCAGATAACGAAGCTCTACCTCTACAACAACGAGCACGCCCTCGCGCTATCGAATCACAACCTCCACATGCGTCGTTTTGCAGACTTTTCTCGTGGCTGGGGCATCGGCGAGGAGACATTCGAGTATTGGAGCTGGATGGCCAGGCAGTATGTCTCATCGCATCGCATTCTATCGGTGCTCGTCTCATGGTCTCCCAGACACCGCATGCTTGCAGAACTTCTCGAACAAGGTTCCCAGTCCACACTCACGTTCCCGACGCATGTCCCACTCACGCGAGCATCGAGTGCGTTGCTCGCATCAGCGGTAGGTCCGAGCGGTGCACCACTCGACGTGGACGCCATCCGCACACTTGGATTGAATCCCAGCCACGCGCTACAACATCCCGGCCACTACTATTAC
The DNA here is from genome assembly GCA_038092395.1 of Boletus variipes var. fagicola. Lineage (NCBI taxonomy): Eukaryota > Fungi > Basidiomycota > Agaricomycetes > Boletales > Boletaceae > Boletus > Boletus variipes. The sequence goes on along the minus strand of JBBPQG010000517.1, from coordinate 14,764 downwards.
ATGGCAGCACGCTGCACTGAGGCCAGGCGCGAGCGTTTCTTGGCAAGTGAGAGCGCGTCGCAAGGGATGAATGCGGCGCCTGGATATGCCAACGAAAAAAAGGTGGACCACTTGACGATCGCGTTGGAGGTATCTTTCTTTCGACTGGGTGTAATATACGTTGGGCTGACTTGCCTCGTGTGCTTGCCGGTAGCTCTACACGAAATCATACGAACTGTTCAAAAAGTATAGTTCAACGGCAAGTCAGGGGAGACTGACGTTGTGGATTGCGTCTCGCATCGCGCAAACGTATTACCAGTCCGGCAAATTCGAACTGGCAATCCGGTGCGAACAGTTGAATGTTTCTTAAGCAGGGTTGTGGAGGTGACGTTGATGTGTCATAGCTTTTTTGAACGGATCGCCAAGACGTACCGGCGAGAAAAGTGGAATGCAATGCTTCGTCCACTGTTTCCTACTTGGTACACCTGCGCGAAGAAGTTGGGCGATGTGGAGTTGACGGTGAGGTTGTTGGTAGAGATGATTGGATATGGTGTGTCTGTGCGCGACTTTGTTGTCGCACGCTGATCTTGCGTTGTGCGGTATAGGTGACATCGGCGAGCCGGGGTCGTTGCAAGACGATCTACTGACACTTCTCAAGGTGCGAAACGATTCGCATGTGAGCTGAGACAGTTTTGAACATTGAGCGTTAGACCGCTGTCCCCTTTTCTAACGAGGCTCTGGTCGTTGACCTCAAAGAGTCTGAGCCAATTCGTATGTATGTATAGCCAACCCCATTGACGGTACTGACGCCTACATAGTGAACACGTCGGTGGTGTTTTGGAAACCCGAGGTTCGAGTGGGCGAAGGGGTCGCGTTTCAAATCTCGCTAGCTGCGCCGTCGGACGCAGTGATATCTGATCTCCCGATCCACTCGATTTCGATCTCATTCTCGGAAGGGTGCAAGCCGATCATCATCCATCACGATGCGTCTGCACAACCTGACCCCGTGCGGCTCGTACCGTTGGGTCAGGTACGAGGAGAGAAACCGATCGAAGTTCCAGTGCATCTGAGGTGGCGAGCTGGGGACCAGGTCGTTTTGTCCGGTACGCTCACCTCGGATGTTCCAGGTATTTTCAGCGTACGTTCGTTCTCTCCCCTTTTTGCATATATGGACGATCAATCAATGACGTAGGTCTCGAGCATCGTGGTGACACTGAAAGAAGGGAGTTGGACAATCGAGGTACCGCACAAGCCATGTGCGTGGCGGGAATCAATCCTCGCCGTTCCTCGCTGGTTGAGTTCGGTACAACCAGTAAGCTTCATTCCCGTGACACGGGACGACTCTTTGAGGGTCATGTGAGTGTCTATCCCGGATCCAACCAAGCCTCGTGACAAATCTCCACTAGCGTTCGGCATCGCTCACACCAACTCTCAATTTCATTTTCGCACCAGGAACCTGCGTTGTTGGACGAGGCCTATCCGATCGTGATCGAGATTACGAATACAGACGACCGGGCGCTGGATATTGTGGTCGATGTGTTGTTGCAGCCAACCGAGGTTGACGAGGCGGGTACGTTTCCGCCTCCTTCGCTCATTTTACCCCAATACGCGTTCTGCTGCTTATTGCTCCTTGCAAATAGTGCAATCTTTAACGTTTGGCGGCCAGAAATCGTCGGGACTGATCAAGGGTGTTCAGTTCGGGACGGTCCAGCCCGGTGTTTCGGTAGTCAAGACATTGGTGTTGGTGAGCAGTGGTGCACCGGGGGACCGAACGATCGACATCTCCGTTCAGTCGCGTACGACGACGGGGTCAGCTCCATCCCAATCTCGATCCCAAGCCCGATCACCATCACCATCACCATCACCATCACCATCAGAAACTCTGGGTGCCTCGCAGGACTATGACACGGGCGAGGTCTTACGGACGTTGTTGATTCCGACCTCAAGTGTGTTCGTGGTGCATCAAGATGTGGCTTACCAGCGATCTCTTCGACCTCCCCCGGCGCTGGCAGATTTGTCCGTATTGGAAGGCCCACATGGGGAAGCACAGGGAGGCAGGGAGGCGGTGGTGACGACGGTGGTTGAGTGCGCGGCGCCATGTGGGGTGGAACTGGAGAAGGTGGCATTGCATAGATCGGTACGAGTTTCCTCGATGAGGTGGTGCTGTTCAAGGGTGGCCGACCGTATTGTTTAGAAGAGTCGGAACGCGAGGGTGGTCGATACAACATTGGAAGCGGGTGTGGAAGGCGTGTTTCCTGGTGGTGAGTGCCCTACGAAAGCTCGAGCGAATGTTTACGACGATCACTGCAGAATACCTTAGCGGGGACCAATTTTCTGACATTTGTCTTGTTGAGCTGGCCTCGACGGAAGACGATACTGATGACGTGTTACCTGGGCCGGGCGAATACGAGCTGACATGGAAAAGGTAGGAATCCTAGTCATTATTGCATTGATCATTGTCTAACGGTGCTACGCCCATAGGATTCTATCGCCCGGCCACCACGGTTCCCGCTCGTCGACCTACATACCCCTCCCCCTCCTCAGGCCCCCTCGCGAAACACTCGTCGCGCTCCTCAGCGTCCCGGCAACAGCCAAACTGCACACGCCCAACCCGATCCATCTCACGGTCCGCAACCGCCATGGGAGTCGGACGGCAGTGATCAGCGTCGCGCTAGACCCACAGCCGTCGGATGGGTTTGTCGTCGCTGGGTTGAAGAGCGGACGCTTACCGTTGGTGTTGCCGGGTACAGAGGAGCGAGTAACGTGGAACGTGATTCCGATCGAGTGTGGGTATGTCAAGGTGCCGCGCGTCAAGGTGATGGATCATCGACGGGGGGGAGGAGGCAAGGAGGGTGCCGCCGGGGAGAAAGAAGGTGAGGGTGAGGTGGTGAGGGTAGTGGATGTGCGGTTCGAGCAGGGGGAGGGGTCTAGCGAAGGGGATGTGGGTACAATCCTGGTGTTACCATGATCATCATGAATCCTACAATTGCGTTCAGCAAACGGGGATATTGATGTACGTACGCCGTGTTTCCAGCTAGGTCGACTATATATCCTAGAGATGAAGGTGAGGAGAGAGGTGGTTGTACGAGGTCGCAATGCAGCAATAGGCACATGACAATTACCGGACCGGGGTCCGAGTGTCCCGTCGGTGCAGCAGGGACCCGACGGTGCTTCACTCAGACTGACCTTGTGGCAATGCGGGAACTCAAATAACACGACCAAGGTGGAGGTAATCGATTCGGAGCGTGTATCACATCCTCATTGTCGATGAGCGTGCCGTGAATGAGCCGAGTGGTTACATAGTACTTGTGACCGAGCCAAGAGCAGATGATTCGTCATCACGGAGCTATATTTGTCACTTGTGCACGACATAAAGACGGATACGAACAATCTCGAAATGCCATGGCTCGACTACCCGACGAACATATTCACCCGGTTGCGACGGGACGTGCTGCAGAGACGGTAGCGCAACACCAGGACCCACAGGACCTCGTGCTCTGGTCTGGATGGGTATGTAATTGCTGTGAACTCGCCATATGGGGGTATCATATCGGCTGACGACCTGATGTATGCAGTTCTGTCCGTTCAACCAGCGGGTCTGGATCGCGCTTGAAGAGAGGGGAATTCCCTATCAATACAAGGAAGTCAATCCATACAAGAAGGAACCGCAATTTCTTGGTAGGTTCAAGTCCCACGTGCGACGATCTGAATCTCAGGCTCACTGTTTGATCCAAACGTGTAGTGCTGAACCCCAAGGGACTCGTACCAACGGTCGAGTACCAGGGCAAAGCCTTGTACGAGTCGATCGTGTTATGCGAGTTCCTCGAGGACGCGTATCCGACGTACAAACCCAGCCTGCTCCCGTCAGACCCGTACGAGCGGGCCAGGGTTCGTATCTGGATCGACCACGTGACGAAGAACATGTTGCAGGCGTGGCAGCGGCTGTTGATGGCGCAGGATAAGGCCAAAGCCGATGCGGCGCGCAGTGATCTGTACGAGGCGCAGCGCAAGTTCGCCACACAGGTGAGGGGCCCGTATTTCGTGGGCGAGGCGTTGTCGTTGGCGGACGTGATGGTTGCCCCGTGGGTGGCGAGGGAGTACCTTTTGGAACAGCACCGGGGGTATGACAGGGCTGTTGCGGGTGCGGAATGGAAGGCGTATGCGGAACGTTTGTCCGCGAGAGAGAGCGTGCGCAAGACGACGAGCGTGCGTTTGTTCTCTGTGTTATCTCTTCCGTGTGCTCATATTTTTCGTAGGACGCAGACAAGCTACAAGTAATCTACGATCGGTATCTTCTGGACGAGGCCCAGAGCGAGGCTGCCAGGGCGATTCGATCTGGACAATTGATGCCGTAGAGTGTTTGTACATATTTGTTATCTCGGCATCGGGTAATAATTTAAAGTCCGACGTGTGAGAGGATGCCAAGTGCCAAGCCAGAGACGATGACGGTGACGATGAGTGGGTCAACATGTCTTTTACTGCTGTGCCTCTTTCTTGGCCAAGTCACGATGGCTCAGTCCCAGAACGACTCGTATCCTCAGGATCCCATCCTCAAATTCCGTCCTCCCTTTGTCCAGTCTCTCCCCATCCAGGTCCTCGTCACTGGCATTACCCTCACTCTCGCAGCCGTCCTTTTATTCCACCTCGTCTTCACCGCACAGTATCACTGGCCCCTTGCTCGCACCAACTACGCCCTCCAACTCACCGGCGTCGCAACACTCCTCATATCCACTTCTGCCACTCTATGGGTCATCTTCTCCGCTACCATACGCCAGAGCCAGCACTGGCCGTACATGCTCAGCTATCTCGCCATCGAAATGCCTGCCGCAAACCACTCCGCCAACTCTACTGACCCTACCCTTCTCTTCGAGCAAATCTGGACTCCCGCAGAGAGAGCAACCTGGGTCGTCATGAACGCGACCACCTCTGTCGTCGTTCAGGTCCGTCCTCCTCTTTTTCCGTGTGGACCTTTCTCTCACACACAGCAGATCACACATATTCACTTCCTCACCCTCCTTTTTCCCTCCGATCTCGAGGCTAGACTCATTTTCGGTCTTATCGGTATGTCCTCTGGTCCTCGCTTAGCTGACTGCTTCCCACATCTCACATTCAGGCCCGCTCGCCGTCATTTCCGCCGTTATGCAGCTCTTGCCCCTCATATCTAGCGAGGGCGTCGCATCCATCGCAGAGGACACCCGCAACGTATGCAACGCAGCCCTTTCCGTCCTCTTCACCGCTTTCCTCATCATCTGGGGTTTCTTTGTCAACCGTCGTCAAGCCTGGCGCACTGACGGAGGAACCGCTGCCTTTGGCGCAGGCGCCATCATCCTCGCCTTCATCTCCACCTCTCTCAACTTTGTGTACATCCCAAGACAGGACCAGTATACCTGGATGCCAAAACTCATGTGGGCCGTCACTCTCTGGCAGAGCTTCCTCGGTTGGTGGTGGTGGGTCGGCGCAGGCATGGGCGTACGCGAAGTCGAAGAACTGTTGGAACGTGAAAACAAGCGCCAGCAAAAACGCCTCTTGCGCGCCCAACGCCGCAAGGAGCAACGTGAAAAGGCAAAATCGGTCTGGAAGGGCGTTACCGACGCCTTCAAGCCAAATACCAAGGTCGATGCGTCTGCCCCGGTGACGACGTCGCGCACGCCGTCTCAGGATGGGGAGAGCATTTCGACGGCCACTGTACTCGGCTGGTCGGCAATGTTTAATCCCTTGCAGATGGTCCAGCGGTGGTATGCGCGTCTACGACATGCCCATCTCACTGCGGCACATATCCAAGCTGCCGAACGTGCCGAACGCATGCACCAAGTCTATCAGCGCGAAGAAGAGCGGAATCCATACCACAAGCCGGTTGTCGGATGGGGACTGGGCAGTTTTAGCGTGCGTGAGGCAGAGCGCGAGCGACGGGGAGGGTTGGAGATGGAGGTGCCTCGCGAAGAAGACGAAGAAGAATGGGAAGACGAGCCGGCCATGCACGATTCGATGCCAGAGCCAGAGCTGCGATACCGCGGTGCCCATCCGTCGCGCGCGTCTCCGCCGGTACAACCACATGAACAGTCTACGGGGTCGTCACTGTGGTGGTGGGGACCCCTTCGGCAATGGCGTCTCAAGGACTCGACAACGTACCGGTGACGCTTTCTTGGGTCGCATCGACTACCCTATGCTCTGTGTAATCTGGCATGTACATTAGTTGCTTTCCTGCCGCATGCTGTTTGTTTGTGTTTTCGATGAGCTTGCTTTGCGAAAAGAATGCAGAATAAATATGTCTAGTAGTGGTGTCTATCATCACAGTACAACTCCTGCCTCGGCCGCGCTCAACTGTGCCGCCATGAGTGAACGGAACCGCGAGTCTTTTCGACCGACGAGCTCTCGATAACTCCCCGACTCGGATATCCGTCCATCTGGCACGTCAGTCCGTGTCAGTCCCACCACATAATAATAATACCCAAACTCACCCTCGAGCACCACGATCCGCTCCGCCCTTGCGATCGTCGACAGCCGATGTGCGACAATCACGCACGTCGTCTGTCTCTGCGCCAAAATCTTGTCGATCGCATCGTTGACCCGATGCTCGCTCGTCGCGTCTAGCGCACTCGTCGCCTCGTCCAACGCGAGGATCGCGGGACGTTTGAGCAACGCGCGGGCGATGGCGAGGCGTTGACGTTGGCCACCACTCAGGCTCTGTCGGCCAACTGTCAGGAAAAGAAAAGAAAAGGGTCAACCGTCGAGCGTCATAGAGAGTGTGTGAGGGACACGCACTCTCGGTATCGAATCCTTTGGGCATGCCCCAGACGAATTCACAGTTGGCGAGTCGGGCGGCGTACTCGATGTCTTCGCGCGTCGCGGTGGCGTTGCCAAATGCGATATTGGACGCGATCGTACCCGTGAACAGGACGGGGTCCTGGGGTGAGATCCGTGAATCAAGACATCGGAAAGTAGTTGAAAGAGGAACAGACCTGTGGTACGATACCGATAATGTTCCGCCAGGAACTCGGGTTGAATTCGCGAATGTCTACGCAAGACGCTTCGAGCTGTTTTCACGCTCATACTGGACCGCAAACGGACGTACCCTGTCCGTCATACGTGACTTTGCCACGCACGGGATCGTAATACCGAAGGAGGAGCGACTGCACCGACGACTTGCCTCCACCGCTCCTGCCACTACGCCATTTATTGGTTCAGTCATCGCAACTACACACATGATACGCGCAGAAACGTACACGATCGCCACGTTCTCGCCAACGCTAATATCGAGGTTAAAGTCGTCTAGGATCTGAACGCCTTTCCGACTCGGGTACTCGAACCCGACGTTCTCGAACCGGATGACGCCGCGTCGCGACGGGTCGATTTCGATCCCTTGGTTGGGCGCGATTGCAGGTTTGCGGTCGAGGAGCTCAAAGATCCGAGTACCCGCACCGATGCCCCGCATGATCGAAGACTAGACATGTCATGAGTTGCGCTATAGCATACACGGATAACACGCACAAAAAATCCACTAGTGGGCTGTGTTAGCTCACGAGAGTGCGATCAGAGTGTGTGTCTCACGTGAGCATCTGCAACCCATTTCCAACGTACGCTGTATAGAGCAACAAGCTGGTCAAGTCTCCGACGGTGATCGCCCCCTGCGAGACGAGCGTGCCGCCTAGCCTACCATCAGCCGAATCGCATGTACTTCCGAGTTGGAAACGTACCATACCCCAACAGACCAAGGATTGTCATATTCCCACTCCATCCTGTGCTCCCGAAAAAGATGCCAGACGCAATGGCTTCTTTGCGCGCGAGGGTAAGAATGTGGTTGATGCGGTCACTGAATTTGGCTTGTTCTTGCGCGTTGGCGTTGAAGGCTTGCACTGTCCTAAGAGCCGCGAGGGATTCTTGGGCGACCTTGGTCATTTCACCTACCGCTTCTTGGGATTGGTTGGACAGTTTCTTGAGGTACCGACCGTAGTACACCTGAGTGCAATTCCGTGAATGGTGTACAAGGTCGGGGTAGCAGAGAAACCTTACTGCGCCAAGCGATACAGGAGGGACGATGCCGAGCATCAAAAACGTCAACGTCGGTGAGATGTAAAACATGGCACCGACTGAGATGGAAGGCACATGAGCGATCGCATGACCAATATCAAAGCATACGCACGTCCAACGGAAGACATGATAGCTGCACGCAACCCGTCCGAGAGATTCTGTGTGATACTGGTTCGCGTGCAATGTCAGTCCACCGCCGCATACATGCATGTCACCACTAGTACTCACCTTTCGCCGACGATGCTCGAATCGGCGCTCAATCGACTCAACACGTCACCCTCGCCTTTTTCGACAAACTCGACTTCTTGGCGGAGTGCGGCTTCGTAGGTGCGTTCGCGCAGCCGAGCGACAATCCGTTGACCTTGTGGGCAGCAATGTCAGACACTCGGTCCGATGAACCAAACCGAGGCACAGGAAAGGAAGCGACGAAGACAAACACACCAGACATGCGCATGAGGAACGATCGGGTGGCATTACAGGCTGCACCGGTCGTAAACGCGACGAGAAGTATGCCCGACGCCTGGTAGATCGAGAGTCCGTACGGTATATGCTATGGGCGCCCGACGGAAATTTGAGTGTGCACGACCCCGTGGTGGTGAGGATCAGATCCTGGCGATGAAGCGAGACACATGGGATACTCACGGGATCATCGGTGGAAAAGAAATCAATGAGTTTACCGACGGTGAGTGGGATGGTCATGGCGACCGAGGAAGAGACGAGAAGGAGGCATACGGCGAGGAGGAGCGGTTTTCTCTCGGTTTTAGCGAGGGCGACGACTTTGCGGAGGGACGGACCGGAGTCGGGAGAGGGTCGTAAGGTTTTTGGGAAGAGACGCGAGAGAAGACTGCGGTGGGCGGGAGGCGGGTATGAGGCAAACAGGCGTCGGGGGGCGTGCGAGAGAACGAAGGGACGGGGCGGGCGAAAGTGGGCGGCACGAAGTGGACGGAGAACAAGCCGGGAAGAGACCAGCACCTGCGACCGGACGAGGGAAGTGCTCATAGAACCCGACCATACCACAGTGCGAGGTAAGAAGTACATGTGGCTGTGTCATGACTACCGTCGGCGTACAAAACTCATGACTCGAGACAAAACGGTTTGACTCTCGTTGGGCTGAGGAGTGACTGGTTTAGCAAACGCATCTTGGAAATCAGACCGTCTGTCAGTCCAACGCATGACCATGTCCACCACTCGCTTCTCCAACCACCGAACCATCATACTCTCCCTTTGCCATACACCAGTCGTCCATACTGCCAAGGGTCCGCGTCTCTCCAACCCGGACCGTTTTTCCACATCCGTTCCTGCAGGACCGTGCACCAGGCGTCGGCGCATTCGGTTCGTCATCACAACATCTGTGAAAACCCGATCTCCAACAATCACCATTTCTTCGTCCTTGATTGGGTCTCGAAGCGTAGAAAAATACCCGCGTATCGATTTAATGCACGAATACGCAGGTTTGGGCGAGTTGTGCCGCAATACGGGAACAGAGAGGTGATACGAGACGGATTCAGCCTGAGAATACGTCTGAGCGTTGGTGTTACCTTACTTGCCTGACCTTACCTGGATCTGGCCCGCGTCGTGTTTCGTGCCAGCAGAATTGCTCACAATGAGGACGTTTCCTTCACCAAAGACTTCCCTGCATTCTTTCCAGGCATCCTGTCGTGAACGGTGAGTAAACGTCAATATGAATGGTTGGTGTGACGGACCACGAGTTGTGGAACGAGCGTGTCTTTGTACGGTATCGTCTATTCGTAGATCAGTCATGCGCCGGGTTCAAGCATACAATGCGACTTACCAAACAGTTGTCCTTGTCAAAAACTGCACCACGGTACCCTGCTCTCCGAAGCGCTAAAAAGTCCAATTGGCGAATGTCTTTGCTGCAGCAAACATAACATTGTCGGTTCAATGCGAAGACGCGAGCACATAGTTCTGAGTCTTCTGACCTGTGACTATGACATGAGGGATGCGGGGATTCCAAACGAGTTGAAAAGGTGCGAGGAGACCAGGAATATTCAGTCCGTAGGGCAGTGGCGCCGGACTTTGCCGCCGCGATGGTACGCCGAACTGGACGTTTCAGCGATTTGACGCGTATACGCGTTTTTCGGCGCGATGGTTATTAGTCAGCAGGTGAGCAGTGATCCGGGGTTCTCCGACGCGATCTCACAAACGTGACGAACTGCACAGCATGGTTCGTTTTCTCGGTTATAGACACATATGCCCACCCCCTCGCCCTCCTGAGCTTCGCATGCACGTACAACCTTTTCCGGGAACACCTTATGGACAAATCTTCCGCACTCTGGCATCTGGAAGCTCGACTTATTCCTTCTCACGAATTTTCAAAGGACCCAGATTCAGAATCCTGTCGAGCACCCACGGGGAAACTACTGTCCTTGTTTAATGGAGCAAGCAAATATATTTTTGCTTTCTATAGGTAACCAGGTGAGGGCGACTCGGCACGTACTGGGATCGTTTCAGTTTCAAATACATGGAAGAAACTCCTTACATCATCCATGCATGTGGGCTTGATCCGAATGCGGCGACTCGGACTGTGGGGGACATGGATCGCTGGAACGCTCGACTAAAGTGTCTCTATAGTACCTGGGTAGGGGTGATACGTTCTCCATCTGGCGATAGATGTGGCACGCTTATTACTGTCATCAAGGCAGTTAGGCGCACTGGCAGCTCGTTGATGACGACTCGGCAGAAACGCGCGAACGCCGAAATCCGGGCTGCCAAACTGGCCGACGGTAGGGAACCATTTGCTGTATCTGCCGCGGTGCCTGTGATGCGGGGAATGCCCACACCAACATGCACAGTTCCGACGGCACCTGCCAGTGGGCTAGGTTATACTCTGAAGTTTCGGTCTTCATATCGCATTTCCGACCGCACATCTCCGGCCTTGAACTGTTCATCACCTCATCGCCCCAAGTTGGGCTGCAGTTTGCGCCTGCCACCAACATTTTCCCAAGCCCCGGCGCCCATGGCCAGCGTAGCTGGCCCATCTGCCAACAGAGACGCTCAAGAGATCACATGGACGTCGAACATGTGCCCCGTAATTGGCTGAGCCTGCCAACCTGTGTCTTTGAGCGCTCTTGATACGCGAGGACTAGTAGGATAGGGTCCATTCTTCGGTAGGCACGGGCGTGTGGCCGCTGCTAGCCAGTGAGTGGGCCAGCTTCAATGCCGCTTGTCGTGCGCGTGATCCGGAGATTACTTGCAGGTAAGACGGGTGATTTCTTTTTATTCCATGGCTGGTTTTTTGTCTTCCTGTCTCTCCACTCTGTAGCTTCCCCATCGAAACTGGCCCCTAATGATCTGAATCATCCCTGTGTTGGTCTCACGCCAGTGCAAGCCTTACGGCGGCATTGATTATCAATGATATATGCCTGGTCCAACACGTCGCGTCATCGCAACGTAGACACTTTTGGTTCGGTCGATTCCTAGGCCTCATCAAGTCATTTAGCATCTACCGCTACTCTCCTGAGGGTTGTCTCGGTTATTGACTTGACAGAACACGTCGGCACAACGTCATCGCACTGCCACCCCACGATCATCGGTTACAGCTAGTTGGGGCTTTGACTGAAGGGGAATTCCACTGCAGGCTGTCAAAATCTGTTACAGCTACCACCATCTACACTCGGATCTAGGAATCGTGGCTACTTCATGTACCATATCAGATGCATTGATTTCGACTCGTGTACCCGTCGATATCCGTCGTCTGGGACTCCCAAGTCGACTTCGACTGCATCTTAATTGTTCGTGGCAGAGTGAGGATGATTGATACATTTCTCATAATAGTGTCAGTATGACCAATAGTCGTACATACAAAGAGAATAAGAATCATGAACATGGATCAGGCGCTATCGACCTGCATAACGAATTGCGCCTCCTTGGTCCAATGCCTGGCGCGCGTCAACTACCCTGCGCTCTGTACCATACACAATCGCAGCACCTGCACCCTTACACATCTCGCTGTCCTCGACATGTTGATTGTACACGTCCTGCCGTGAAAACTCTTCGTCGCATCCTCGACAATGAAAAGTCTCTTTGAAGTGAGATGTTACGACATGGCGGTTAATTGAGTCTTTGAGCATCCTTTTGGCACACCCGTACCACAGGCACTCGGCTGTGCTCTTCGTGTGATTCTGTACTGGGTGCCATTTACGAATGTGTGCGCCTACACGGGATCTGGAGCCGATGATCCACATCCCGCAGGGGCCGCTGGAGGTAGCCCACAGACATTCGTGGACGCTGATCGTCTTGTTGCCGTGGCCGGTACAATCGTCCTTGTCGATCCACAACCCTTCAACGTTGATGGCGCAAGCACGTTTGGAACGTCGATGACCTGAACCCTTCTTCTCTGGGGGCCGATAAATTACGACCGGAGGTTCCCAGTCGTTACTGCTGACATTTGTGACGTATTCGGTTGAGCCTCGCGAAGAATATGACATGACGTCACTCGCGTGAAGTGAAGGGCGGTGGTTCAGCTGATTCACGAATGAGTATCGATATCCACAGAAACAAGTTATAGATACTGACATCAGTGGCAAAGCTTGTCTGATGGTACTCCATTGGGCTGAAGGTACCCGAAGTGAGGTCCAGAACGGGTTGTGTGTGCAAAATGATCTGTGGGTTTGGTTCCATATTTGCTGCTGGTATATTACCGGAAGCATAAGTCTCTGCAAAACCGGCTTTATTCGTATCATCAACAAGATTTCATTAGCAATAGAATGGCATACCATCCGGGCCGGCCTGCGAGGAATCGGATCCCATGCCCATTAATGGAAGTCGAGATTTCGAGGCCACGTGCAGAGTGGTGAAATTCGGGGGTGGAGACCACTTTCTTGTGTCCAACAGATCGGACGGTCTTCTATGTGTACATCAACAACAGTCGTCACTCCAGACAAAACCGATGAGCTACCTGGTGCCTTGATCTGAGCCTGAAGCACCCTCAACTGGTATCGTATAACTGCTGTAATGAGTTAGCGACAAGTAATACATGACTCCTACGACTTACGCGTGTCTTTCCCGGGGAAAACAAAGATGAGGTATACTTGGGTCAGAATGCACCGTAAATGATCCCGAGTCCAGCAATGATCCGTGGAAGTGATCAGAGTACAGTGATGTGGGTTGTGAGGGGGTTAGAGGCCAGAACTTGAAAGTAGGTGAAAGTTCATTCCACCCGTGATTGTCGCCACACGCAAGGGAGGGAATACTGGTAAATGGGATCCCAGAGATGTCTGCTTTCCCAACCCCCATGTGTAGTTCTGGAGGATGATGCTTCTTGTCTTGAGGCCATTATATATTAGTCGTGTCACAATACATTCGGCGAACATTTCGCTCGGTGTACTGTTCTTGGCATCAGGGCCATCTCGGGTAGTACTACATACTTAGGCAGCGATCTAGCTCGGATCTCTGACACCGTACCGTATTGGAACTGGACGTAACCGGCCAACTCACCGCCACATACGAGGGTGGCAGTGACTCCTCAGATGGTTCGGACCTCAACCCCATCAGCGTAACGCGCGATGTGACCGTCTGTAACTGTAACCTCCCTTGCCTCTCCCCCTTCCGCAACTTTTCCTCACCCGCGCACCAACAAGTCAGTCAGGCAATCCCACTCGTTCCGCTCGCCTCAAAGTTCCAAAATGGTTCCCTCAGGACCTTGGCCGTTTAGCTTATAGCCTTGCGCGTGGCTCTTACCACGACTGAGTTTGTCTTACAATTTCGATCTCCATCACTACAAAGCTGATATCAACGACATGTGTCAGCACTCTGTCCCCTCGTCACGGTCTGGCTGCGATATGCACGCACATCACTGGCAACCAGTCTCAATGACCCGACCCCCAATATCAACGCTGTATGTCCGAGTCAGCCCTCCACTCCTCTTTATCTTCCCCTCAGCGAACTTCACGACACTTTGGCACTTGTGCCCTTTACGTTCTCCACTCAACCACCGTTGCTCTACATTGACTTGTAGGCCCTATATCAGCATTTGCCCCGAGCCTCTCTCACAGATCTTTGTTGTAAAAGTCGCAGGTTCTCCTTTGTACGATTCCAACGTGCCAACAAACGACATTCATATATATCAAGATTATCGAGATTATATGTAAGCTCGATCTAACAAGATATACAGACGGACATTGAAAATGAACCAACAAATCAAGTCAACGCTACGAGATCTAAATGTGTCGGCTTGCTTCCATAGTATTGTTACACTAGTAGAACAGGTACATAGAGAACTACTGAAGTGCCGATTTGTACCATACCATTTAGTCACCATGGAATGTTCGTTATATGACAAGAAAAACTTGAGTGACGCCCCTTCCCAAGTCGTGCTGGCAGTAACGAGCACATACTTCGTGGAACTGCTCGATACGGTCTGAATTGGCCAATGTCGTACGCCCTGCGAACTCGATGACACCAAAGTCAGCTGACTTTGGGGCGTGTCCCTGGACCTGGGCCATCACCGGATCACCGCGGTATGTCCGAAGAACGCCTCGTACCACCGCTGACTCCAACTAGCATGCTGCAAGTATCTTTGAAGAGGCGGCGCCACAAAAAGCCAAAGCCGGGTGCATTTTTTGAACTGAACTTGGACGTCTTGTTCCTCGTCCGTGGATTTCTCCCTGTCTTTTCCAATTCGTCCGTTCAACTGATCAGCAATAGATAGCAGAGCACCTACATCCAAAGGACCTCCTGAGTCTTTCTCGTACATGCAAGTCTCTTTGGGAGGACCTAATGGACAAATCTTCGACGT
>JBBPQG010000516.1:0-18747 GCA_038092395.1 Boletus variipes var. fagicola | reverse complement strand
AGTGGCTCAAAAAACTGTCCCAATGTTTGCAAGTCTTTCACTAAATGCAATAACCCCCAATAACCCCTAATCCTCACCTTAACATATGAGAGTATGAAATAATGTACTTACTCTTGGCTTTCTATGGGCCCAAGGGTCAAGGGATTTGAACAGGATTTGATGAAATGGCAGCCATTCTAAAATGACTACTCATTGGGACAGTTTTTTGACTTTGTACAAGATAGGATATTTAGTACTTGGTATGACCTCCCTTGGCCTTAATAACTGCTTGAATCCTTCTAGGCATGCTTTCTATCCATTTCTGACATTCCTCCATAGAAATCTTCCCCCACTCTACCACCAACCTATCCCATAACTGATGAACCCCTGTAGGAGCCCTTTCATAGCCTGAAAGGCATCTTTTGAGATGACCCCAAGTGTGTTCAATAGGGTTGAGGTCTGGAGACTGAGCAGGCCAATCTAGAAGCTTGATATCTTGCTCCTCAAATCAGATCTTGGCTGTTCTGGGGGTATGTTTAGGATCATTGTCCTGCTGGAAAATGACTTCACCTGCAGGAATTCCAGATTCCTCCATGCTTTGCAGCAAGCCTCCCTCCAAAATGGCCACATACTGTTCAGCATCCATCCTCCCCTCAACCTCACTCAAAACCCCCACACCATTCCACCCAATACAGCCCCATACCATGAGTGACCCTCCTCCAAATTTGACTGTACCTTTGACCTCTCTGAAAATCAGCCCCTCTTCCTTCTTTTTCCATACATACTCCTGTCCATCTGACCCAATCCTATTGATTTTAGTCTCATCTGACCAAATTACCCTCTTCCAGTCCTCCACAGTCCAATGCTGGTACTTGAGAGCAAAGGCCAATCTCCTCTTTCTATGAGTAGTAGAGAGAAGAGATTTTTTCTTCTTTACCACAGCCTTTAGAGAGGCCTATCTGAGGGTATTCCTCACTGTCTGTGGGTATACAGGAGTGCTGATGATAGTATTAATGAAATGAGTGGCCTGAACAGTATTGCTGGCCTTCCCAGTAAGGATTTGCTGGACAAAAGCATGTTTATTGGTAGAAGAGAGTTTGGAAGGATGACCACCATGAAGGTTTTCTTTCTCTGGTTGGATTTCCTGAAGGACCCTGGCCACAGTAGACTTCCCTATGCCAGTTGGGGATGCAATTTGCCTGCAGGAAAGATCAAGAGAAGCAAGAGAGATGATATTGTTCTTTGAGCAGCAGAGAGATGTTTCATGGTGGAAATGAGGGAATTTATTTGTTATGGCAGAATTTATATATGTTGTAGAGTAATGAATTACATAATGGTGACATAATATAGTCATTACCTAAAATATGTAACCATCTTACAGCATTCCAGAGTCTGATATATGTAATAAGAATTCAAAGTCAAAAAACTGTCCCAATGAGTAGTCATTTTAGAATGGCTGCCATTTCATCAAATCCTGTTCAAATCCCTTGACCCTTGGGCCCATAGAAAGCCAAGAGTAAGTACATTATTTCATACTCTCATATGTTAAGGTGAGGATTAGGGGTTATTGGGGGTTATTGCATTTAGTGAAAAACTTGCAAACATTTGAACAGTTTTTTGAGCCACTGTATATGTCGATGATGATGCACCCCACCATCTCTCCATATGGCCCTGGCAGATCCTAGCTCTGGGAGGAAAGGGGTTGCCAGTGAACCCCTGTATGAGACATTGAAGGAGAGCCCTGGTGGGGGAATGAACAATGAGACAGCAGGTCAGACTGGGCAGGTATGACCTGGTATGTTGACAACTGTCCCATGCTTCACTCCAATCTATCATAACTTGTGCTTGGTTCTTGGATAGCTACCATTACCTGAATCCTTAGTTTCAGCCAGGCACTCCACCCTCTGCAGATACATCCTTCAAAGGTGCACTACAATTGACAATCTCACTCCACCTTCTGACTTGTACATCTCCACTTGTGCTGACCCTTTCTCTCCTTTCTCCAATGGTTTCCCAAATGGCACCAGCTCCACCCTGCAGCAGAACATCTCTAGCCTCACCCTGGTCATCTGCAAGAAGCTCATGAGCTATGTTAGTTTTGTAAATCTTCCAAACCAGGTCCACAGAAAGAGGATTTCCAATTCACCACCATGGTTGTCGATCTATCTCTCTCCTTCACCCTCACCCTCCTCATGCTTACTTCCTCCAGGCGAATCTGGCCTCAGAAAGTCTACATTCATTAACACACTCTTTAACACACCTCTCTACCCCCCAAGCAGCCTCTTTCTCCCTCCATGGAGCATCCAAAGACAGTTGCCATTGAGAGCATCAGAGTAGGTGTGTCCCTTCCAGGGCCTTCCTCTGTCTTCCTCACCTCACATTCAATTCCCCCTCAGATATTGAGAATGCTGACCACCTGCAGCTGACAGAGGTGGATGGCCAGATAGAACAAGCCAATTAGATGCTCAAGCAATACCTCCAGATTTATTGCAGTTATCAGCAAGATGATTGGTCTGAATACTTGCCCCTTACAGAGTTCACCTATAACAATACTCCTAGTGCTACCACTAGAGTATCTCTGTTCTTTGCCAATAAAGGATACCATCCCAACTTCTCTGTCCACTCCAATTGCAATCTTACCTCTTTCATAGCCAAGTCCTATATCATGGACTTGAATGAACTGCATGAGTTCCTCTAATTGGAGATGCTGGAAGCACAAAAATGCTACCAAGGACCAGCAGACAAATGATGAAGTTCTGCTCTGGACTTCCAGATTGGTGATCAAGTGGTGCTTATTCTGAGATAAAGAGCAGAAATCCACTTTCAGGCCAACTAGGGTAATATCTTGGCCTCTTTTGCAGACTGGGGAGGACAGTTAAAGAAATCTTGTAGATCATCTTATGTGGTACTTTGAGTCAGAAAGAAACCAAGCAAGCAGAACACACCAGCAGTTCAGAATATGGGCAACATAGCCACATGTTGATTATATAACATGTTTGTATCTATATAAAAGTAATTCAATGTGTGTGGCTATGTCTCAACACACCTTGACCTTCAACCATCACCTTTTCCATTTGTAAATCAGATAAACAACCATAAACAATGTCAAATACAACTGTATGTCCATTTCACTTTGACATACTTTATTTTCTCTTCATCTACTAGGCCAATGAACCTGTAAGTGGCAAGAATTTGATACACCAGCAACTAATGCTTGTACCATTTATAATACACAATCACTTTGGAAAATGTTATAAATGAGGTAAGTGGCTATCAGTATCTTTCATCTTTCCTAGAGAAACTTGTAACCCTAATTCTTCCATAGTAGGATGCTAGGGTTCTACAAAAGGCAAACCTGTTAAGTCTGGTATCACTCTGAACACAAGTCTGATGGAGGTCTGGTAGCTTGTAACAAAGTTAGATATAAAGGACCAAAGTTCAGCATAGAGATCATGGAAATGGAGGTTACAGACAGATGAGGATGTTGGTATAGGACTTTTACATATATCATGCCCTTGTCTAGTCCTTGTCAGAGAGACAGAGGTATAAGATAGGAGGGAGTAGTCAGAGGGTAGATGGGAAGAGTTGGAGGAGAGACAAGGCTTGGAGGAGAGATACTAAGTTGATATTCAAACTGAGGAGTATGGGACATGGAGGTTGGGTTTATATACTACAAGAATGGATCAGGGGTTGGAAGAAGAACAAAAGAAAAGGTATAAACAAAGAGACTGTCATATTCCGTTCCAACCCCTATTTGGTCACCTCTGTCCAACTCTGTCCAACTCTGGATGATCTCGTGAACTCTTATCCGAGGAATGGTGGTGTAACTACTAAAGGAGATAATTGGAGCTGAGATAATTAATTAGTATGGAACTCTAAAGTAAGTCTAAACACAATGTTAACAAAGATAGAGGGAATACAACCAGAGAAGACCAGAGATATCAATAGGAGTTTTGGGTATATGATAAACCCCCCTATTATAAATAAAGCCTTATTCAAATTATTTCATGATTAATAATGAATGTGCACCTTTTATATACTAGTGCCTTTATATAAGTCAAGCTGTTGTTGGGAGTTGATGGATGCTACAGAAGTATATTTTCAAGTCATGGATTGCTTTGCATGTTGATGAGTGTCCTGGCCACCCATCTTGTGGCAGCATATGATGTCATGTGACTAGAGAACAAGCCAAGGAAGGGGTGGTGAGAATGCCCAAAGATGCATTGATTGATAGAAAAGGCTGAACTGCTATTAGTGAAGCTTTCATCTTGAAAATGATGTTTATTGTAGTGCCCTGTAACACACCCTTTATAAGCACATGCATATGTGATATGGTTATCAATTGTGTAGCATGTGTACTGTGTATGTGATATGGGCATCCTGAATGTCTGTGGTGCATGTGGATATGTAGACCTCTATTTTAGATTTCTAATTCACCAACAATCATGTAAATCCATTAAGAAATGGATAAGATGCAATTAGAATATAGAACATGCTAATTCTAATGATGTTGAGTTGTGTGTGTGATATGGGCATCCAGGACACCTGCAGTTTGTGAATGTGTAGAAGCTTATGTCTACATCAACAATCATGTCAATTAGTTACAAAATGAATGAGACACAAACAATATAGTCATTCTAATAACATTATGTATGGAATATGTACTTGTGTGCAGTGGTGTTCACAAATGCCTGTAGTGGACATGGAGGTGTACACCCCTATTACAGCTTTCCAATGCACCAACAATCATGTCAATCCAGCAAGAAATGGATAAGATATAAGCAATATACAGAATATGGCCATTCTAATGATATTGTAATGCACAGCGATGTGTTGACAGAGCGTGCTGTGATATGGGTCACTTGAGAGGAATGCAAGCCTAGGTGGATCTCTCCTATCCCAGGTACGATGAGGCACTCACTAGGGACTCAGAGGATGGGTCTAGAAACAACACTGATATTGTGTAGAACTAGCTTAAGGGAAAATACAGATGAGCAAAGCAAGACTATTTATACAGTAGGCCCCTGGTCTGTGTGAGAGATAGAAAAGGAAATAAAGGAGCAGAAGCCTGAAGGAGTTCCGTCTCCATTTATGTATGCAGCAAGTCAGATCTAAGATATAGTGTGCAGCACAATATGAAATACAAACAGAGTTCCACAATGGAAGAAGTCTGAATAAGGCAATGCGGAATGGAGTTGGAAAGGAAGTCTAAATAGGGTATCAGAGCGGGGCGCTGTGTGAGCCAGAAAGAGAAGTAAATTGAGAGAATGCATCTAGTAGTGTGGAGGATGACTCCACTATGAATACAACTGCATACAGTGAGAGAACGAGACGAGAGGCGAGAGAATGAATAAGGAAACAATGAGTACCCCCTTAGTAGACTATAACAGATATTGTATTGTGTGTGTCATAAGGGTGTCCAGGATGCCCACACTATGTGTGGATGTGTAGGAATTTATGTCAGCTTCCTAATGCACCAACAAGCATGTCAATTAGTTATGAAATGGATGAGATATGATTACAGCAGTTTGTGCAAATAATGACACTTGCAACTTGAAAAACAATACACAACAAATGACAGGACTTGGAGGAATTTCAGAATGTATATGCTTACTACTAGTACATCATCACTTACACTGGCACCCTCCTGGCTTGTCCTTGGTAGCTGATGAACTGATAGTATTGATTGTGAACTTGATGAGATAGCACCAATTGCTCCCAAAGATGATGTAACACTCAAAAGAAGGGCAAAAAAGCAAAGAAAGATAGCATATATGCAGCTTTTGACTCATAACTGACCTGATTTCAAGCTGCAGCTTTAAGTCAGGCTCTGCCAGTAGATCTGAATCAGAAGAAGGTCTAAGGCCCCAAGCCTGAACCCTGGGCCATGGTCAAGGCCATGTATAACCTTGTGATGTATTCCACTTCTAGATAAGAAATCCAATGGCTACTTCAAACTCAATGATGACAAGCCCTTTAATACCTAGAAGGCCCAAATTCTGGTCAAGGTTGACAAAAAACTAAATCCTACAGTTCTTTCATTTGAAAATTACAATGTAACATTCTCAATTCTATGGATTTTTTCCTCTCCTCTCATGGTCACCACATCAGAAGACCACAACCTACTTGTGAGCATATCCATAAGGTCAAGGGTTTTGAAGCCAATATTACTGTTTAAGGGAAGCCAAAGCTGCTGAAGGTTTGAAGGATATAAATGATATATTGAGTTTACTGATCAGATGAGCTAGCAGAGCCAACAAGATGAGAATAATGATAATACTACAGATAGCGAATCAGACTCAGCCAATGTAGATCACAAGAAAAAGAAAAAGAAGACCCATACTCCAAAGGCTGCCAACATTGATGAATGAAATCAACCAGTAAACAAAAATATACAGGCATTGTGCACTCAATGGATCTGTAACAAGAAACCTGGATGTGTCAGTGAGTTTTGCTTTGTAAACACAGCTGATGGTGAAAAGCATGTCCCACTGACATTTGTGTGCCTTGAGTGTTGGGCATCAGCAACGGTGTCATCTACCGTTTCAAGTATTATCTCACACTGAACTTTGATGTAGCTCAAAGAACCTGCAGTTGCAACTCTCAAGATGCCTCCAAATCACCAGCACTTTCAAATGCTCTCAGATGACCTTCTTGGCCAAACAACAGTTCTTGCCAAGTGATGCCAATAGTTTAAGAAGCCCAATACCCCACTTGCAGCACCAGCTGTTGTAGCTCCTATCATCCACTTCAATTTTCCTGCTGAGATGTTCTAGCTTTTTCAAAAATATTGAGCATAGCCACCATCATTTGCCAATGGACCAGCTGCCACTGTTCCCCCTCCTACTACAGCTCTGTGCTCTCCTGCCAAGCTGTTCCTACCTCAGCATCTCACATCCATCAGACCACATATGAGTATGGATTTCTTTGGTGCTCACCTTTGTTGAACATGTTAGATCCACACAACTACTAGATTGTATCTTTACCAACTTATCAAATCTCTCTGTGAGCTCACAGATCTGATCACAGTGGTGAATATGAGCATTATCCATGATGAGCATGCTGTGCTTGCCTGGATATGCTTCACACTGTGGAAGCTACAAATAGTTGTTAGTGAGCTCAGATACACTTGAATGGGAATCATAAGTTTCATAACATACAACAGAGTGCTCCAAAAAGGATAGGAAATCATCATGGTGCAGTGAGCCCTCCACACAACAACCTGCAATGATTCTCTCACAAGACATTGCAGCAACAGCTGATAGACGATGTCCTCATATGAAAACACCTCTCATGCAGGGTTGGAGACTCCTCTTGGCACACCCACTCCACCTGAAAGGTGTCTGTTCATCTGTTGATGTCTCATCAATAGAGACAAGCTCATCAGATGTGTATTGTGCCATCCTTCACATAAAATCTGCCCATAGGTCCTCACTGGAAATCTTCCAAAGCTTCTTGAGTGAGAGACCAGCACAGACAAGCTCTTGGTGAATGGTTGTGTAGTGTATGGAGATGAACCGATTCTGTTGCATGAGGCTGGCAAGCTCATTAAGGAACCAGTTTGGATGGTGTTGTATGAGTTTGACCAAGTACTGACAGTCTTCTAAGTTAAGATTTCTTGGGCATCCACAGAATCCGCTACATGGTTTGATAACATCATCAGTTTCATTGAAGAGCTTTTGAATGCAGAAGAAAGTGTGGTGAGAGATGTCAAGGCAAATACAAATATCCCAGAGGAATAGTAATTAACACTGGTATAGCTGAAGGGCAGCATATTTCAGGTTGGGTGAGATTTTTTGATTTGGCATGAGGAGTGGGCACAAAGACTGACTAAGTATCGACAAATTCCTACAAGTCCCATTGTTTGTTGTGTATTGTTTTTTCAAGTCACAAGTGCCATTATTTGCACAAACTGCTGTAAAATACAAAATATGGCCATTGAGTGTGGGCTATATACTGTGTGTGCAGTATGGGCATTACAGACACCCATCGTGCATGTGAATATGTAGGCCCCTTTTACCACTTTCCAATGCATCAACAATCATATCAAACTGTCAAGAAATGGATGAGATATGATGAATATGGCCATTCTGGTAAAATTAAGTGTGGAATGTGTACTGTGTGTGTGATACAGGCAGCTGCCCATCATTGCAGCAGCAGATGGTGTCAAGTGACTAGAGAACAAGCCATGGAAGGGGCAGTGAGGACCCCCAAAGATATGTTAATTAATGGAAAAGACTGAACTACTATTAATGAAGCACTCATCTTGAAGACAATGCTTATTATAGGGCTCTATAACATATTCATATCCCTTATACAATAGTGCTAGAGTATCCAGGGCCTCACATGTGAATTAACTGTTTGACCCATGATGTATTGGTTTTACATTATAGTATAAGATGTGGAATTCAGCCCTATGTCATTTTCAAATTTGATTATTATAGTGTATGTAGATGGGGGGGGGGGTATTAGCAATCAGGAAAGTGAAATGAATGAAGCACACACATATACATGGGTGTTCTTAACACCTGTTCTAGAATAGAGGTTTAGTCATTTCATACCTCATTGGCATCTAATGGTGAAATACCATCTTACTTCATGCCCAAGCCACAATGCAAATGAATGAATACCATTGAATGAGCATCACTAAATTCAAGACAAGAGTTAGTTACACAGTCATCATAATAATACCAGCAAGCTTACCATTAGGCACAAGCAATGATCTTTAATTTTGTGTGAATTGCAATAGACATATGATGTTTGAGTTCATGCAACATTGTATTACATGGTAGGTTACTAATATATTGGGAACCCTCATGGCCCTTCACATGCTGGAAGAATGGATAAGACTCATCAAATACAGAAGTGAGAACAAGAACACATAAACAGACATCCTGGACACTGCCCTAATGTGCATGCCACTACACACATGAGGTTAGTGTTTGAAAGTCCAGTTACAACTGTTAAAAGACTGGGACTGGACTAGACTTTTAAACACTACATGAGGATGAGTTAATGTGATGTCCATGTTGTAATGTGCATAATCTGCTGTAATGATATACATCAGCATCAAATCAATATAAGTATGCACCAAGGGTGTCCTGGATGTCCATATGGTAGCATCCATTAGTGGAATCTAGATAACAAGTATACACTGGCAATACAAATGGGCATCTTGGGTGTCTATGTGGCAATGTGCATGAGTTGGGGTAAATGACACATGTCAAAGTCAACTTACCAAATATGAAAGCATCTGCTGCCAATATGCATAGGCATCCAGAATACCTATGTGGCAATATGCATAAATTGAATTAAATGACACACATCAATGTTAACTTACCAAATACAGAAGTTGTGCTGCCAACACACATGGGCATTCAGGACACCTATGCAGCAACATGTATGAGCTGAGTTAAACAACACACATTAAAGTCAACTTATCAAATACAGAAGTTGTGCTACCAACACACATGGGCATCTAGAACTCCCATATAGTAATGTGTATGAGTTGAGTTAAACAACACATTCAAAGTCAACTTAATATAGAAGTTGTGCTACCAACAGACACGGTGTCCTGGACATCCAGTTTATGAAAACACTTTTACTAGGATTTTAAACTTCTGTAGTACACATCATTGTATGTTGAAAAGTTGAATGCTTTAGTGATTGACACTATCTAAGTCTGCATGCTGTCACATTTAGAAATGTGGCTTAATCATAGTTGTGCACACAACATGGATAACAACATGTTTGAGGTACCATCTACAGCATAGTTAACAGTCCATTCATGGACATTCTATATCATCCACTAACTTACTGTTATAGTATTACTCAATGCTAACTCTATCTATCAGTGCTGCTCTACTGATTCTTGGCAACACCAAGAGTTTACCATGGTGTAGTGACATATGGCAATCTCTTACCAAAGTGACTGGTATTCCTTGGGAGTCCACTTCTGGCACTTCCATGAATGTGATGGCAATGCATGTGAAGAAATGGACCATGGAGATCATCCAGAGTATTGAAGCATTTGTGAAAGAGTTTGTGATTGAAGAAGAGCAAAGCTTAGCTCTAATACTCAAGTTGTGCTTATACTGACAATGATGCAGAGGGATGTTGATATTGAAATAATTGGATGTGGAAATGTGTATATGGAAACTCAATCAGATTATTAATGATGTCTTCAAGAATGTCAAACTCTCACCCCACAAAAGTATGGCTTTGTTATTAGTTCATCATGAAAACAAAGTGGTTACACATTAACATTACAACTTTCTAGTTATGTACTATTGAACAAGCACAAGTTATTGAGAATGTTTGCTTACCTCTCACCTTGGCACTGCTTGGTGACATAGCTTTTCATCCAAATTCACTCTTGCTTTTTGAAGGTGTTTGGAATTTCTTGGACAATGTCATTATTCAAATGTGGCATTGATACCATAAAGGCATAAAATAGGAGCTGAAGACAAATGAGACCAATTGAACAGTGCTACAAGATATATGGAAAGGTGAGTTTCCTTGCATATATGGTTCACTGACTCAGATCATGCAGATGTTAGCTCTCCTGAATGCAAAATACAATTCATTGGCTGAAAGTGTATCTGGAATGTAAGTGTAAGCAACTGATGCTTCTTCAACAATTTGAAGATAAAGAGTCAACTATGAAAGTCGACAAAATGCAAACAAGACTCAAGGCCCTTCTTGCTAAGGAGAAGAACGATGACCCAAATCCAGAGCTTCAAAAAGGTGAGCTATTATTGTTTCAATGATCCTTGAGTACTAAGACAGGCAACTAGCATTACCTAAGTTCTTGCAAGATACACTAAAGAAACTTGCCAGTAAAGCCAATGTTCAAGATATCTATTACCTCCTCAACATCATGAATCAGCCCCATTCATACAGATGACCAGCATAGCACTGTTAAATTATAATAGAAAACCATTGAACTTATCCTGGAAGGAAGGCATTGAAGATCTCATGACCATGACATACAAAGACCTCTAAAAAGCACTTTATCATGATAATGGAACATTACCCTTCTTGTTTACCATCCTAGATGCAGCCATCAAACCATAGAGTGATCCAGGCATGAAGTGGTTGGCTAACCTGAAGAGTAATCATGAGTGACTAGAGTCTTGGTAGCATCAATTGGTTAATATATTCTGAATAATTCAATGTGCATTTGACAGCAAACTCATTCTTCTGATGGATGGTGTGGGCATTTGCAAGACTTTTCAGGTAATCAGGTTCATCACATGTCTCATGTACTATATCTTGTACTACCATAAGCACAACAAAATCCTGGGCTACTTTGGTGGGCATTAAATTGACTCTCTGTGTGTTTAACTAATCAATATACTACAATTGACAAGGAGATAGTCAGAGTTAAGATAATTAATTAGTATGGATGTCTGAGACAGAGGACAGATGAACTCTAAGGTATGTCTGAACATAATGACAATGGAAGTGGGATGAATGCGATCAGAGGAGACCAGAAATGTCAATATGAGTTTTGGGAATATGACACTTTGACAAGGAATGCTGAGGTGAGCTTGATGAATCATGTGTGTTGAGCATTGGAATTGTGGGCCAGGACAGTCAAAGTATCCAGAAACATTTTGATATGTAGTAACTCTTTGTCACATCGTGTGGCTTTGCTGCTCATTGGAATGGTGGTAGATTCATTGTCTGTGCCACTAGTTGTTTCTGTTAAAGCAAGTGCCATTCCCTTTCCCTCTACCTTTTGAAAAGTGAACCTTCCTGTACCCAATCTGTCTGAAATCCAAACTGTACAGCCCAAAACTTCATTTATTCATTCCTTAACCTCCTCTGCAGTTTATTCATCATCTATGCCACCTTCACCAGCCCTTCATCTCCTCAACAATCCATCAGATCCTTGGTGGTGCAAAGCAGGAACATGTTTGAGTTGGAAGTTGAACAAGAGGATGCCAGCAATCCAGTGATTCATGGCTGCATTTGGCTGGATATTGGGGTTGTTGATCATGCCTTTTATGTACTTTGTGTCAACTTCAACTGTAAAACCCTTAATGCCAATGATCCAAACCTTGACCACTTTGCTGGTGCCTTTCCTTTCCCCTTTGCCTTAATAGGGGTTTCATCCTCCTTGATGTCATTGTCACTATTGAGGCTGATTGGTGTAGGTGCCCGTTTGCTAGGGCTGGCCTTCACCATAGCATGAACCAGTCTTCCCTCTAATCAACCATTAGACTGAGGGAAAGCAGGAAAAAGCCCAACTTGCCTTTCGATATATTGAGGATGATGGCCACAGGCCCCTTGTTTCAAGAAGCAGTGCCCCCAGCAGCCCAGCTGCACTTCACCTTCAGCCAGTTGCACTGGAGGCAGGTGATCCCTACTCCCTTTGTGCACTAATCAGCAACCCCTACCTATTTACAGCTATCACACACTTTGATGATAGGCTTCGGTCACATCTCCATAACATCAGCAACTGTGGTCTTCTTCTGCTACATACTCACATCCTCATCCTTGCCCTTGTTGAGCTTGGCTCAACTTCTCTATAATTGACATTAGTCACAGTTAGACTACCCACCACTATGTAACTTGATCCCTGATGATGCTACTGACAGCATATTGGAAGACACAGCCATCCTCTCTGGCTCCGGCACTACAGCCCTTAGCACCTCTCCAATCTCTTTCTCGGTTGCTTGTGTAGCCACTGGTGGTTCATCCTCCTCTTGCATGGCCATGGGTATCTTGCTCTCCTCTGTTGACGTCAATGCCTGCTGACATCCCAACCATTTGGCCTGCACTTGCTCCACTTCAATGATGGATGCCACTACCTCATCATTAGCGCTGTGTTGATGTAAAGAACCTTGGCCTCCTTGTGTGCCACATCCCATTTGTCCTAAAGGGTCTTCATTTCAGCAGTTATACCATTGCAAGAATCAGTCACATACCATGGCAGCACTGAACTCCCTTGCCCATGATCATGATGCCATCTCCTCTTGAAGGCTCTCCCAGTCTTTGGGTTGGCACTTGGCCATGGTGTAGAGAGTGGTATGTCTCTGTGCTCGTATTCCTCTTATTCCAACCTCTAGGTATCTTTCTACATCACTCCGCTCATGCTCCATCAACTATAGCCCAAGACCAGTGCTACTCTGGTACTCTGGTACCATCAGTCTATCTCAGTCTACCCTCCATGTCACCATTCATATCATTGTTCTCTGCCAGCATATTTTTTATCCTTTTTGGTACAATATGACTCAAACTGATGTGTTATACATGCCCTATTTTTTCCCTATTTTTCCCTATTTTTCCTAGCTCAATATTCACCTTACAAGAATTAGCCCCTATAAAGCGAATATAGTCGAACATAGGCAAATATAGATGAATACAGTTGAATATAAGCAAACATAGTCAAACATAAGGTGTTACAATCATCTACCAACAGCCATAGACTCTCTACACCTTATATTCAACTTATGTTTGACACTACCATTCCATTTACTACACAAAAGCCTAATAGTCGAATATAGTTGAACATATGTTCGACTTTCCCATGGTCACATGACCCTATATTCAACAGGCCAAAGCCTCAAGTCTCTTATCCAACACATGTCTGTACAGATATGTTATCTTCCAATAACATCACAACTCATATTTGCCTCATGTTACCCAGTATAATATACATAGATAAGCACTGCCTGGTCTGTGCATTTGTACTAATAGTATAAATACTATGAACCAGTAGAGCAAGACTCTCTAGTCTTGTTCTCATGGAGTTTTCCCAAAACTACCATCTTGCTTGACTACCCCTAGTGCTCTAGTTCTTAAACACTAGACCCTTTGGTGGGTTTGGTCATTTCATGATGTGTATTACTGTGGCCCTTAGGGGTCATCCTTACTTCTTAAAAACTTTCTTCAATCATAGTTAGGGTCTGGATATGCCCAGACTATATACAATATTGTATATTGAATTACAATTAGCTTCCTTTTGGCTCACAATGATCATCACCATCTACCATCTACCATTTTTTGTCACCATCACCATTACTGTCACTGTCACTGTTCAACATCATCTGCTCTAACACCTTAATGTCTCATCTTGCTCCATTGTTATCTCTCCTGTTCACTGGTCCTTTGGTCTAACCTACTGGTCTTCCCCTCATTGAACCGGTCTTTTCTGGACTGTTGAGTATAGTCCTCCAGACTTCTTTTACTGACATTCCCCATCCCTCTTGAGTCCCCTTCTCTCACACTACTCAGTAGAACTTGTCCTACCAGAGTGAGTAGCATTTTTACAATGGTCTGGACATGTTTGGTGGCAGTGGTGAACTTTTTGCATAGTTCATGTTGCTGGATTGCACTGATGTCAGTCATGGTGTAGTATCGGTCTACATGACTCATGAATTGAGACATAGAAGTGGATGATAGTAGATGAGGAAAGAGGGAGATTAAGAGTGTGAAGAGAGCTACATGGTTTATGTGGACTTGATGCAGTCATCTGGTAGTATCACCAAAATCATCCGTTCAGATGGCATATCTGACAGTGATCAAGGTACAATGACCACAGAAAATGATGGCAGGGGTACTGATGAGTCCACCAATGAACATTCAGAGGCTGGACATAACACTAAGCAAGAGTTGACAGACAACAAGGAAGATGCACCTACTATGATAATGGAGGATCCACAAACCCTTGAAGAAGACCTTGGTGTGTCATTCCATTGTCTTGTTGATTATGTGAAGTAATTGTTACACTTGGCCTGGGTAGGGTCAAGCATAGCCTTGGAAAGGTTCAAAGAGATTTGAAGTCAGTGTGCACTTAATGGTAATATGAAGTCCAAGAAGTAAAAGGGGTCAAGGTTCTAGGGTTCAAGAGTTCAAGAAATCAAGGAGACTGGTCTAGTGCCAGCGATGAGACTTAGATGCAAAGCAGAGACAAACAAGATGTTATCCAAGGAGATCTAAGCTAAGATACAAAGGACAATATCAAGGCCTTTATATATCGGAGAACTTAGTTAAGGGTAAGCGTATCTGGGGCAGGCATAGAACAGTATGGAAGCTGATAGAAGGGATTGCTGATAAAGCAAGTAATATGATTATGTGAAAGGAATGAGTCAGTGATAAGAAAAGAAAAGAGTGTCTGTGGATAAAAGTCAAATGCATAGTTTGGTGGTACAGTAAAGTAAAGAAAGAAAGAATCATAACAGTAATCAGTACATAGAGAAAGTAATGAAGGAGTGGACCTTACCTATCTATGCCCTTTTTGAGCCTGTTTCTGAGATCAAAGAGATAGATGATTAAGTGGCACACACATTCCAATGTGCCACTTGTGGTTACAAGATGAAAATTCGCTGGTTTCCTAATATCAAGGATGCCCACTCAATAGGCAACATGCACAAGCATGCAAGGAAATGCTGGGGAGATGACGTACTTGCAGCAGCTGACAAAGCAAAGGATGTGACAAGTGCATGGCTCAATTGTTGCAGCCTTCAGGCAGGCTGATCAGGGTGCTGTCAGATACTCACATAGACAGCATACATGCACTAAGACAAAGTAAGCATTCATAACCATGTTGTGGAGGGACAAAGATTAACTTACCATATATATCTAGAACCAAGATTGTGTGTTGGGTGTGTGAGAGCCTGCAGCCATTTGAAATAGTCTGTGACTGAGAGTTCTTGTCACTCATGAAGACTGGACAGCCAAAATATTACTTACCATCACCAACCACTGTGTCACAGGATGTCCACCTTGTTTTTGCACAGACATGGCAATGGATAGCAAAAATGCTAAGAGTCAGTGAGATCCATCTACAACAAGGAATGGTTACTTATGAAACACAGGAATATGATGGGAGAATTAACTTTACCACAGATGCATGGTCTTCTTCCAACCATCATGCCTTTGTGGCATTCTTGGTACACCTAGAGCATAACAGTGTCCCACTTAGCTTTCTGTTAGATGTGTGGAGGTGCCTAAGGTGGAAAAAAGACTCACAAGTCTTGTATGAGCTAAGCTGGTCTCAGTCACATACAGATAATGAGCTCACTGCAGAGTTTGAACAAATCCTGGAAGATTTTGGGGTGACAGAGAAGGTTAGCTTGTTGTCCTTGGTAATACCATAACTTACCCATGTATTAGATACTGTGTATCACCTGTGATAACACTTCAAACAACAATGCAATGATTGACAAGCTCGAGCAGTGCCTGCTTGAGTTTGGTGGGCACAACACTCATGTGTATTGCTTTTTGCACACGATCAACCTTGTGGCAAAGAGCTTGATCCGTGAGATTGATAACAAAAATCAGAATGCATTACATACTGAATACATGGATGAGGATGTTGAGTGGCTGGAGCACAAGCTCCAAGCATTGGCCAATGAGATTGAGTGTGAAGAGGCAGAGGTTGATGGAATTGACCATGACAGATATGACAACCTTGAAGAGTGAGTCAATGAAGTTGAAGAACTGACATAAAAAGAACAGGAGGAGCTTCACCAGACGAATAGTCCGGTGAAGCTTATGCTAGTCAAGGTAAAACACAAAAGAAAAGCAAGGATCACATCTGATTTAATGTACTTCCAGCTTTGGCAGTTAGCTTTCAAGATAGTCCACTCAACAACAAAATTGCTTCCTGAGTGGCAACAAATTCTTGAAGAGATGAAGGAGGCAATAACCATCTTATTCCACAATGTGGCAATGTGCTGGAATTCAACATTTGACATGTTGGATTATGCATTGAATCATCAAGGGGCAGTGGACACAATAACCCAGCATAGAGAATTGGACTTACATAAGTTTGAATTAAATGACAAGGAGTGGGTTATTCTTGAAGAGTTGCAAGATGTCCTAAAGGCACATGTCAACTATGCATTTTTTGGATGGCTATGAACTGATTGGTCAATGTTTTGACATAGGTCCTCAAGGATGTCATGCAGTTCTTTCACACTCCACTCCCTGCTTGGCACATGTTATCCCAGCCATGGATCTCATAGATCAGAAGCTCCTGATGTTCTCACTCAACTACAAGTATACACCATTGATCCACATGGCTGTCTCTCTGGTGAAACACATGCTCAACCAGTACTATCAGCTCACTGACAACTTCCATGCTTACCATATTGCAATGGGTGAGCAATGACTCTTCCAGCAAAATGGTTACAGGGTACTAATCTTGATTTTAATAGTCTTGCATCCTTGGCACAAATTGAACTACTTCCAGCATGCAAAATGGGAATCAGATTGGATCAACACTGCTTGTGAGCTGGTCCACAACAAATTAAGTGAAACTATGAATCTATTGAGATTGTTGAGGAGATTTCAAATGAAAAGGAGCAACTATTCAATCAGTATGTGGCACCACTGTTCCTGTGTGCCCATTACCAACTCATACAACACCATACACTAGATGAACATGCTTGTCAATATTCCTGTGCTTGCCCTACCCACATCAGCTAAACTCCACAGCAAATTAGACTGCTATCTTTCAACTAAAGTCGAGCATGTCAGTGAACTGGTGGCCTGGTGGCACAAGCGATGAAATGTTTACCCTTATCTCTCTCAAATGGCTATAGATCATCTAACCATCCCTGGTATGTTTTACAATGGCATGGTTTTGTCATGACTGATGACTGACATTGGTGTTGCTCAGCAACCTCAATCATTGCCATTGTTATAGTCCAGAGACTCTACTCATTGCTAGGGAACAGCACGGGTAAACCTGTGGGTATCAGTGCCCGTACCCATATCCGTACCTGCTGAAAACCTGTATCAGTCATGTGGGTATGGGTACAAAACCCATGGGTTTTACCTGTGGGTACATATGTGCTGGGAGAGGGAGAGGGCCAGTGCCGAAGCCTGTTGTCTGAGGGTGACCACTCACATACAAAGATGAATGCAAATGCATACAAGCATTCACATTCATGTTTGTATGTGAATGATTAGTGAGGAAGAGGGAGAAGGCATCAGGGAGTGTTGAAGACACTGGTAATGTGCCAATGAAGCCTATGTTGAAAGGACGCATACTTACAGTCATGTGACCTTATATTAAGTAATCATTACAAAGCATATAAAAGACTCTGCTGAGTCTGAATAAATATATATCTTTCTTGACCAGCAACCGCTATCATCTCTGAGAACTCCCCAGCCTCCAAGGTAAGCACCCTAGAGTAGATTCCTAGGTAGCCCATGCAGCAACACCAGCTACCAGCTATTGCAACAGATTATGAGCCCCACAGCTCTGACTATGTGGTTTACTGCTTGTCATCTGCTCATGGGTGAAACCTTTGGACACAGGCTGTTCTGAGTGGAAATGCTGGACACTCTCTGATGCAGCAACACTCGAGAGTAACAGCCATTAGACTCTGAATGTAGGGGGTCACTATGACCCTACATTCTGGAAGCTCTGACTGTTCAGTGATGTGAATGTCCCTTTCTCACTCCCTTTATTGGTTCATACTGACACGTCACTCTTCCAAGAACCTATTTTCAATATGTTGTCTGTTACATTCCCTATTTTTCTCTATTTTTCTAGGCCTTGTTTCAACCAGAAAAGACACAAGTGTCGCATCCACTACAGACACACTACACTTCTTATCCTAATGCTCCACTTGCTTACTTTCCCACGCAAGCCATTACTCTCCCATGATATTGATCTACATGGATACATGTTCTAGACAAACACATGGTATGTCACATGACTAGTCACATGACCCTATCTATGACATCATAGCACAGGTATGCTTATCGTCCTATGGCACTAATAGCTCTTATCTTATGTACAGC
>JBBPQG010000515.1:0-18804 GCA_038092395.1 Boletus variipes var. fagicola | reverse complement strand
CTGATGAATGCTTGGAAAAATGCGCGATCCTGAATAAATAATCGCCATGAGTGACAACAAGTATTGCAATTTGAGATGCTGTGGACCTACTCGAATGTTGTACATGTCTGCGGTGACGATCCTGGAGGAGTTGGGGGCATAATGTCTGCGTCCGATTATCTAGATGGAGAGACTTACATGGCGAGCAGTTGTACGGCACCACCACCCATACCGGCCATCTGCGAGACCATGTCAAGGTTTAAAGTTTTATATCAGCATTTCCGTGCCGAAGTCGGAAGCGAAAGAGCTCTCTGAGATGTACCCACAATGCGTGCGAAGGTCAATTGGACCATACTACGAGATATCCCACAAAGAAGCGTGCCGATAGCGGTCGCTAACAAGGCTGTTTGACACGCAGTGCGGCGTCCAAGGATAGTACACAGCCGTCCATAGAGCGGGGTAAATGTGCAAGTGGAGAGCAAGTAGCTGAGGAGGTACAGAATTAATGATGAGTGTATCGGGACAAGGTGTGGAACGTACGAGGTACCTATCCAACTGGCTTGGTTGGATCCTTGGAATTCGGACGTGATCGAGGGCAACACTGTGAATTGTGACTCGTCAGAGACGACGCGCTTCAAGGTGCGCCTTGAAATATCTCACGTGTAGCCACAAGCGTTGCTGTAAAAGTTGAAGTAGTCACTAAGGCGATCACAACCAACGTCTTACTCGGTACCACATACAGTTCAGATTCTGGATTTAAGTTAACCGCTGGCCACGATGAGCTACATGAACCAAGGGATGACTTACACACAGAAAAGTCCCCACCCACAACGCGGCGAGGATGCCATAGCGTGCCGTATGCGAGATCTGATGACAATCGAGCGGACGATCTAAGTTGTTTGGCTTCAAGGTGTTCAGGAGCAGTGGAGCGCGTTCCGTGTCGTGCGCCGTCATAGAGAGGTTTTCAAATTTCACGACTGGTGCGAGGTATAATTGTCAACGACTCAACGCAAGGAATAAAATAAAAGAAGGTGGACGGCGCGTCCATCGTGAGCCGCATCTAGTTGGCAGCGAGCATCGGAAACGTTTGTCGTGAAGATGTCAAGGACGGGCCTATAATATGGCGCCAGAGCTTAAGCACCACTTCAGTACCAATAGAGACCTAAAAAAGGGTCGGTTTCGTACTATGTATGTCACACGTTTTTGCCCACATGTAAGTTGTCATGTAAAAACATATTGTTGTGTCCTCACTAAGCCTCGTGCGCTTCGCGTAACACCTCAGGCAAGCGGGGATTTGTTGGGACAACTTCAAAGTCCGTACATAGTAGGCGGTTTGTCCAACTTTGTCCTCGCGGACCACGCGTATGCGGAGCCCATGCCAGTGTGACGTTGCCAGTCTCGTCCGCTCCCAGAGCATCTTATCGAGCACGACAGGGTTCCATCCAGCTATTCCTGGATTACCATGGTCCACTAAGAACAAGCAGCATCAACGGCCGTGGTTTGATTTGCTCAGAACTACGCTTATAGGCCTCATCCTCTACTCGCCCACTGTGTGCACCACCGTGACCATCCAGACTGCATCGACATGGACAAGATAGGACACTCCCATCTAAGAGGGACTGCCCTTGTTGCTATGATAACCTCCATTTGTAGCTATGGATTCTGGCTTGTTATCAAGGAACCATGGTTGGGGACAGTCACCTTTCTTTATGATAATGGTGCCGCGGTTGTCGGTGCCATTGCAGCTGCAAGCATTTTCGAGCGCCTCTGTCAAAAACAAACACATGTCTTCGGCGGAGTTATCCTCAGATTCCTCACCATACGCTCAGTCCTCGTGGACTCGGCATTCGAACGGATCCAGATGATGGTGGCAAGTATAGTCACTGGCATTGGTGGGGTTTTTCCGTTCCAACAACTCTACATCTTTGTCCAAGGATTGAGTACATTCCGTCGGGTGAGTTTCGACTCGAGTTTCGCGGCTGCTAGCCCGGGCCGCTCACCATATCATATTCACATTCTCAGTGACCCCTGTCTACCAGAACGATATATGGTTTCCCGAAGCCTACGGGCATGCTCTGGATGAGCAGCTGACAAGTCAAGTCTTCATAGGAGCTGCGAAGCTGATGTAGCTCTCCCTAGACGATAGAACGTCCTTGTTCTAGCCACTCCACAGCAGTTTCTGAGAGTCCTGCGTCCCAAAGCTGCTGCTGCCTTCGAGTCCCGCACCACATCGGCACCATACTTGAGCGCCTGGTAATGGTGCATAAGAGAAAAGGCCAATTCACACGAGTTGCGGAAGAAGATGGCAACTTCAGAATAGAAGAGCGAATGATGGCGTGCATGCCGAGCACATGATAGCCAATTCCGTGACATATCCAATCGAACAGTGATAGGGCCAGTGGGGGTGGAAGCAACGTGTGAATACAAAATTATCGCTTGTTCGAGGTCAC
The DNA here is from genome assembly GCA_038092395.1 of Boletus variipes var. fagicola. Taxonomy (NCBI): domain Eukaryota; kingdom Fungi; phylum Basidiomycota; class Agaricomycetes; order Boletales; family Boletaceae; genus Boletus; species Boletus variipes. The sequence continues at coordinate 16,375 of JBBPQG010000515.1, read as the reverse complement.
CTAACTGCCCTAGGCGCTTGAAGCGTGCATCGAAGCACATACAGACGACCGGGCATGTGAGGGTGACCAAGGAGGGGTGAGATTGATATATAGCATCTATGTACCTTGAGATTGCCTCCTCCAGGTCACTCATCTCCCCGAAGCGCTGCAAGCGAACAGAAAAGAAATCGCCAAGGTGGTTAGGACAAGAACGCTTTGAAGGGTGACCGCGATGCATGAGGTCATTAGCACTTGTATGCCTCAAAATTGCACCCTCGAGGTCACTTGGCTCGCCGAGGTTCAAGTTGAGAAAGGGGGGCTGGAGAGGGTGACTATGGGGAGATTACAACACTTGATTGATTGATGGTCGTCATCGGTGCAGTGTGTATGTACATGTTATCATATGGCAATTGATGTATCAGTTTCTACTCTCCATCATCGACTCGGGGACTCCACAACCGTGTCACTGTTCTGTACGATGCCAAATCCGTCTTCTGCAACTCTATACCCACCCTTCCTGTCCCAACGCCACTCGTAGACTTTAATAGCAATGACCCGAGGTTGAGGTACCATTGGTGGACATCATCGCGACACACGCCCACCGTTTACATCTGAACCCACCTCGGCGTCCGTCTCTGGTCCCGACTCGGAACACTCATGTTCCTCCATTGCTTTTTCCGGAATCTACCACACGAAACGCGTCAATGTACACCGTCGAACATGGCATAGAAAAAGAAAAGGAACCCGCGTGGGGAGACGATGAAACAAAATGCAAGGGTAGACAAAACGAAAGAAGGGGACGCACAGGTAACCTGACGAGATAAGCCGTCAACGTCGAACATGCAGCAACAATAAACACCGTCTTCAAACTCGCCGCGTAGGCATCGCGCGCTTCACGCTGGAGGGGGTTTGGGAGCGTCGTGACGAGGCTGAGAGAATGTCGGATTGCGGTGATGATCTTTATGTTGAGTCAGGTAAATTGATCGTTGCGTTTGGGGTGGGGTTCGCGTTGATTTCATTTTGGAAAGGAGGCGAGATGCGCGTCAGCGTCACGTACTGATGAGCACGAACCGTACACCGCGTACCTTTGCGGCATCGGGCGCGTGAATACGGTGACGAAGCTCGTCATCCAGGCGGGATTGGAACACGGCAGAAGCAATGGCAACACCAGAGGTTTGTCCTGTACAGACGTCAGGCGAATACCCCTATGTAAGCTCTCACGAGGGTATGGTCAGCGTCAACAAGACCACTCACCGAGCCCTCTAAAAAGCTGTCCAAACGCCGTTCCAAACGCTATCTGAGACTCTGAAATGACACGTCAGCATCCGTTCATTTGTTCCTCTACGACTTTATTGGATGGATGACACGTACCTGACAGGTGTGCCTGCAGTGCAACTATCCAAGCCAACGCATCAGTGACCTATCACAGGACCAACGCACACATGTACTCAAAGGGACATACTCAAAACCGTCTGAAATACGACGGCGTTGCCAAACCCAATTGGTACGACACTGAACCACTTTTGCACGAAACCCGAGTCTTCGCGTAAAAAGACGAGTGGGATGACACCGCATAACGGCAGAATGCCGAAAACAAGATTAATGGTTTTGTACTTGCCCGTGCGGCGCATGAGCCAACTAGAGAGCGATGAGGGGTGTAAGAGGAAGGGAAAAAGAGGGTAACGTACCCGGTGAAAAATGAACCGAGACCCATAGCAAAACTATCTGGGAGCAAATGGAGACCTACATGTGCCCGAAATCGGGAACGACATCCGGAATCGCGGCGTGTCAGTGATGGCTCAGTACATAGTAAAGTTGCAAGTACCCGCAATGGATGCGCTGTCCAAAGGTACCGTCTGAAACCACAACGGGACAAAGTACATGACCGAGAAGTTACAGAGGGACACAAAATAGTTGCTCAGCCCGACTAAGACGGGCACTTTTGAGCGCAGGAGACACGGAGGGAGGACAGGTTCAGGTGTGATCATGCATTCGATGACGAGGAAAAGCACGAGGAAAACGACAGAGAAGATCAGCGGTACGATGACTTGGGTATCTGTCCACTGCCGACGACATGAGGGACAGGGAGTCATAGATAGAGTAGCGGACGGACGGGTAAATCTTCATTGAATTTTGTGCTGAGCCACGTGAGAGACGACCCGAGCTAGTATGAAATGAGTCCTACGAGCACCAGGAACATACGAAAAATCAAACTGACCATGAAAAAGAGGGTGATGCAACCCCCAAAATCAACTCTGGATAACACCTCCCTTATGCTTTGACCCTGACCCTGTGTAGCATCCCTTCGGTATCTGCACGTACATAGGGACAACGACAGAGATGAATCGCTCACTGGTGTCACGTAACGCAACGTATGCGTGATGAGGATAATCACTAGGACAAAAAGCGGCACCTGACACAAGAACGTCATGCGCCAACCAAACCTCCAGTACAGTTAGCCTTTGTTTGAACCAACCGACACCACCGACGAAACACGACGTACAAATCATTCATAATTCCGCCAATGGGTCCACCTAGACCCAACCCGAGCTACATCATACGTGATGAGAAGGGTATTACCTACATGCCACGGCGAACTCACGCCTTGAGAGATGCTGATGAATGCTTGAATAAATGCGCGTTCCTGAATGACGATCGCATGAGTGACAGCAAGTATGCAATTTGAGATGCTGTGGACCTACTCGAATGTTGTACATGTCTGCAGTGACGATCCTGGATGCGTTGTGGGGGTATAATGTCTATACTGTCTAGATGGAGAGACTTACATGGCGAGCAGTTGTACGGCACCACCGCCCATACCGGCTATCTGTGAGAGTTTCATATCAGCGTCTCCGTGCCGAAGTCGGAAGCGAAAGGGCTCAGATATACGTACAAAGCGTGCGACAGTCAATTGGACCATACTACGAGATATCCCACAAAGCAGCGTGCCAATAGCGGTCGCTAACAAGGCTGTTTGACACGCGGTGCGGCGCCCAAGGATGGTACACAGCCGTCCATAAAGTGGGGTAAATGTACAAGTGGAGAGCAAATAGCTGATGTGGTGCAGAATTGATGCTGAGTGTATCGGGACAAGGTGTGGAACGTACGAGGTACCTATCCAACTGGCTTGGTTGGATCCTTGGAATTCGGACGTGATCGAGGGCAACACTGTGGATTGTGACTCGTTAGATACGACGCGCTTCAAGGTGTGCCAAGTGTCGCACGTGTAGCCACAAGCGTTACTGTAGAGGTTCAAGCAGTCACTGAAAGCGTTCACACATCGTCTTACTCGGTACCACGTACAGTTCAGATTCTGGATTGAAGTTAACCGTTGGCCATGATGAGCTACATGAATCGAGGGATGACTCACACACAGAAAAGTCCCCGCCCACAAAGCGGCGAGGATGCCATAGCGTGTTGTGTGCGAGATCCGATGACAGTCGAGCAGGCGGTCCTTGCTCGGCTTGATGTTCAAGAGCAGTGGAGTGCGTTCCGTGTCGTGCGTCGTCATAGAGAGAGGATTTCAAAGGTGCATTCAAATTGCGCGGCCGGTGCGAGGTACGATTGTCTGCTCAAGGAAGAAAAGAAAAGAAAAGAAGATGGGTAGCACATTGTCACATCGGTGTTTAAGAGTCAACGAGCCGGTGGCTCAGTTGGGATGTGCCTCTTTTTCGGGGTTGGTCGTACATACATAATTGGCAAGGAACAGGCCTGGGCAGCAACTTGTGGCGCCACAAGTCCATCCGTGGACTAGTATGGCTTGCGGCTTGAGGTACATATAGGCACCACAGGGGTGTCGCCCAGTGGGCGCGGTCACCCAACCTGTGAGAGAGTTACTCTACACGAGTAGGAGGGCAGGAAGAAAAGGCGCGTCTCGAAAGCCTCTTCAAATCATGGCAGCGATGGTAGACAAGTATGAGCTCGTTCCCTACACGAGACGACAAGGCCGAGCTCCAATCAAGCAATGCTAGATCCGAGCAGTCCAACGGCCGCTCTCGGCTTTACATAATCGCGCTCCGCTCTTCGCTCGGCGCTCGGCCTCAGCGGTGACCGGTGACTGCTAACCATGAATGGGAGTCTTTGCGCCAGGACATCACGACATTCCGGACTCACATTATGCATTGCACAAGGCAGGAACTTGGTCATAATTTGCTCACACCGTATAGCTACACCCAGAAATCACCTACTCGATTATTGGACGTTTCGAATCACATATGGTCAAATTCCCCGGTACTGGTCTATCCGAATATTATCCGGTTCTCACGGCCACACTCGCATTGACAGTCATAGAGCCAATGCGTTTCGGTTCAAAGCTCTGTAGATGCGACGCCGGACCACCTTCAATTTCTCTAGGGGACGCGATCAGTGCTGCTGGTTATTTCAGCAGCCTACTGGTTATGCTTACCTGGCTGTATGTTGGTTTGCTAGTGGTATGCTAAACTTTCGACAGCGCAGATACACCGGAGTAGGTGGTCCAGGTTCATCCATCCAATATCCTGAACCACGCGCATACGGAACTCATGTGACCCTCAAGTACTCAAAATTTCACAGCATCTTGTTGAATACGACGGGCTTCCATCCAACTATTTCTGGATTGCCACTGAGAACAAACAGCATGAACGGCCGTGGCTTGATTCGCTCAAAATCACGCTTTTAGTCCCCATCCTCTTACTCGCCCACGTACCCCACCATCCCGACTTCATCGACATGGACAAGATAGGACACTCCCATCTAAAGGGGATTCCCCTCGTTGCTGCGATAACCTCCGTTTGTAGCCTCGGATTCTGGCTCTTTGGTTATGATCAAGGAGTCATGTCTGGTATCGTCATCTCTCGGCCGTGGCTCAAGCAGATGGGCAATCCGAGCACTGTAATGATTGGGACGATTACCTCTCTTTATGACATCGGTGCCGCCGTCGGCGCCATCGCAGCTGCAAGCAGTTCCGAGCGTCTGGGTCGAAAACAAACACTTATTCTCGGGGCAGTCATCCTCATCATCGGCTCGGTTCTCATGGGCTCAGCATTCGAACGGATCCAGATGATGGTGGCGCGCGTAATCACTGGTATCGGTAAGGTTATCATCTTCACTTCTAGGAGGCCAATTCAACGTCTTTCTGTAGGCATCGGCTACATTACGTCGGGTGAGCTCCGGCATCAATTTCGTGCCTAGCAGCGCTCGCTCACCATATCTGTCTTCTCAGTGACCCCCGTCTACCAGAGCGAGATATCGTTGGCGGAGCACCGTGGTTGGCTGGTGTGCTGCCAACTGACGAGCATGCTTGGCGGCCTCATGCTGGCGTATTGGATGAACTACGGGTTTTATTTCCACAGCAGTTCTGCGCAGTGGCGATTCCCTCTTCTTTTCCAGTGTATCTTTGCCATATATGTTATCGCAGTCACGCTCTGGCTTCCTGAAACCCCGCGTTGGCTCATGCGCCACGACGCTACGCCTGATCGAGGCACCACAGTCCTTGCCAAGTTGCGAGGCGTATCCTCTGATCATCCTGTAGTTCAACACGAGCGCACGGAAATCCTGAACGCGATCGCGATCGAGGCAAAGGAGGAAGGTTCTTGGTCGGACCTCTTCAAAGACCATGGCATTCGGGGAAACAAGCGTTTCTATCTTGCCCTCGGCATCCAGTTTATGCAGCAGATGACAGGTGCGTCTGCAACGATACGCGATCAAATGGTGTTCGAAGTAGTCTCGTGTCATCTAGGCATCAACATCGTCACGTACTATGCGCCAACATTGTTCCAGCAGAGCCTAGGCATGTCGCAAGAGCAGGCTCTTTTTGTTGGCTGTTTTCTCCAAGTGTGGTATATCTTTGCCCGATCATGCTTCTTTGGAATCTCATCACGGTGCACTGCATATAGTGGTACACGATCGATCGTGTCGGACGTCGCAAGCTTTGGATCTCGATGGCATACGGGCAGTGCCTCGTTCTCATATTGGAGGCTATCTGCGTCAAGCTGAATACATCCCGGGCAAGTATCGGTGCTGTCTTCTTGGTCTTTGTCTATGAAGCGTGCTTCACTTGGGGTTGGATGGCGACTGTCTGGATTTACCCACCAGAGATCCTACCTCTCAAGCTGCGTGCCAAAGGTGCCGCACTCGCAGCGGCCGCCGATTTCCTAGGAAACTTTGTGGTTCGTGTCCATAATCCCCTCACCCTCGGGCAACATGGCGTTTACGTTTACTGATGCGAGCGCATTTGATACGGGCAGGTTGTCCAAATCACGCCACCTGCATTACGCAACATTGGCTACAAGACATACATCATCTTTGCAGTGTTCAACTTTGTCAATGCGTACATCGTCTGGGCGTTCTATCCAGAGACGGCCGGACTGACGCTCGAATCGGTCGATGACATCTTCCGCCGAGATGACGAACCTGATGAGTCGCGCACAATGACAACGTTTGGGTTACAATGGTCTATCATCGGCAAGGCAGCGGCTGCCGTGAAGACGGTGAAGAGGAACCGTGCTGCTGGCGTGGAGGGAACAGTACAGTCGGGTATCATGACTCGGAAGAAAGAATCGGACGATGGCATAGAATCGGGGGAAGCGAAGAGCTGATTGCAGGGAGCCATCCTAGGGTATATTACTTTCTGCACGAACTTGCGAATAAAGCGCTCACTGAGAGTCGTTAGTTTGGCATCCCTCAGGCTGATACCGAGTAGGTCGACTCCACTATTATTTAGCTTGCTCCATAACATGTTGAGGTGCGTGTCGACGTGCCAGGGGGTCTGACGCTGAGTCATCCAGGGCAATGCATCTTCTCTGACTGGCGGATGATGACATCCTGAATAATTTCCGTGGATAGAGGAATGAGCACGGATTGAAGAAGACATGGATATGTACATCATCGTGCAAGGATCTGATGATATTTCGAAACATATATCAGTGGGATTTAACGTAGACTCTGAGGTGTGATATATGGCTCACCCATCATGCATCATGCCAGAGAGCCACCAATGAAAGCGTTGTGCCAAAGGCATCCAATACATGACCGGACGCTGGACATGAGAGTGCGTGAGCTCGAGACGAGTCCCCACCTGCAGGGAAATTAGCTTCTATGACATGGGATATAAGCATGTATGACCGAGTGGGCCCCGTGTTCATGTATTCCAACGGTATTCGTCTGTTACCGGCGACACCGCTTCCTACTCCAAGGTGCTAAGCTGGTCCTTGAGCGTAATCTTGGTCGAATTTGTCGCTGGTTTTGGTGAAGGTGATCGCTGGCTGATTGCCGAGTAGTGATCACAAAAACGCCAATTCTCACGTGTCGTCGTTGGTCCAGGTGCCACAAGCCCCGTCGCTGCACAGCCACCCCACGAATTATCGCCCGTAAGTACTTCGACGCCATCGGTGATCGGACTCGGACAGTGTCGGGAGCATGTCAGTCAGACCAACCGACTCGGAGGCACTCCTCACCGAATCTCCAACATCACCATCCTCCACCCATACTCGGATGTCGAAACCATCGTGGGTGAATCTGTGTCGATGTACATCGCATCTCGTTCACCCTCTGAATTGCGCATGCTCGAGGCTTGCCGAAGGTATTCATTGAATAGCCATCCATGTTCATCTAGTATTGTACCGTGTTACCCCACATGGTATCGGGTTCTCGTCGCCGATTGCTGGAGAGTCCTTGCTATAAAATGCGAGCCCAGAATCCCCCTGCATCGTTTTTATCAGGAATTCGTATCTTCGCACATGCAAAGCGTCTCCTCAGCTGTTTCAAATTCCGGGGCTGCGTCTTTTTCCGACGTTATCCGGACCTGTCGAGGTCGGTCTAATTTTTCAGTACGCCGTATGCCACTCACAAGGATTTTTCACAGTAATCAGCTCTGTTGTCGTTTTGTATGATCATGGTGAGTGTTATATGCTCTGACCCTGTTATTGTCCTTGATCATGTACACAGTCATCACGTTCGATCAAGAGGTAAGCATTCATACCGTGACTGTCATGAGTGTACTGACCCAGATCCGGATATTAAATCAGGTCCATCATGTATGGGTAAGCATTCGGGCTTGTTATCGCCGTCAGCGTCACAATCTCTCTTTGATAGAATCATCGATTCTGTTTCGGAAATGTCAATTACATGCTGGTATGTTGATTCTCCTGGTGTTTATGTTCTTTGAGGTATAGATGTCATCCTCCAGGTCCGTTACACCGGTGATGCATTCGCAATGTAAGTTCGTGCCCGATCTCCGTTTTGCGACATTACTCGTTGTGACGCTTTCAGCTTGAATTTAGTTGGTATGCAATGTTCTTCCCAAGATGGTCATCGCTGAACTGTTTATAGCTTTCCTTAGAGTCTCGTCTCAGAAGGTAAGCGGGTGCTTGGAGACCCGCGGTAGATTCATATATTGATGATATGATAACAGTTGTATGTGCCTCCTTTGTCATCACTCCAAAAAATCAAATTTATGGACGGTTTGAAACATGACAACCCTTGACAGCTGTGAGCATACATCAATCATGTGGTTCCTTTTGTCCCTCTAATTTTTTCCTAGGCAAAGACTACTTCTTTGTTCATCTATGGGTCGGTGTTCTAGTGCTGTTCCTAATCCAGCGTGAGCTCGTCGTGCTTGGCGGCTTGTAGTCATCACTGAGTCCCTGCAAGTGATGCTTCAAGCTCGATTATTTGCTTTGTACCAAGGTTCAAGGGTTATCGTTTCCCTTATGGTCTTAGGTTTCGTGTGTGAAATTGCAGCTGCGTCAACTATCATAGGTTTCCTTGACGCAGATTCGCAACGTATGTCTATCGGTTCATTCAACGTCGTCCACGCTCACGAATCTATGGCCTACTTGTTTTGGTACATAGTCACGAACCAAACTTCGATGGGGGTGTACATGTGTGCTGACCTACAGGCCCCCTCATTTTACCAACAGTACTGCTTTTGGTTGCCGGTGATTATCTACGACGGTCTGCTATGTCTACTGGCATTGTGGCGCGGGATCATGGACTGGAAGTTGGGATACCGTGCCAAGCGCGCAGACGGGGTAAACATTTCAAACGCCCTCATCGAGGGTAATGTATCCTATTTTCTCTGGTGAGCGTTATTGGCTTTGGACTTGTTCGATTATGCCACTGACATGCTAATACACGCATTCCTCTATTTCTGTTCTCACTGATACGGTAGCATAACCCTGATGTGTGTTGTCAATGTCGTCATCGGCCAATATCTTGGGGTACGCTTTCTATTGCACTCTTTCCAGAGAAACCGCTTGACGAAACTTGCACTAGCTTCAGTGGACAAAGGTCTCCCAGGCATTCCCAGCGCCAGCGGAATCCATGATCGGTTGTCGGTTGATTGTCGACCTGAGGTCATCCCTCGTGCAAGACAAAGAAGAGGAAGACCGTCGCATCCTGGACGACGCACCATTGGCGATACGCACAAGCCCGATGTTGTCGGCGTGAGTCATGTTTTCGTCTTGCCCACCCCAAACATGTGGAACACTCGAATGCGCACCATCAAAGTTTCATCGTCGTCCACTCCCTCGCACTGATGTTCACCGTGTCAGATCTTGTATTCGCTGGATTCGTTCTGAGTTTCCCTTCTCCTCCCTACTTTATATCACCGTGTTTGTGGCTAAAGTGTTAGAGTGCAGACTGGAGCTGCCAAGATGCATCACAGAGTTGGCCATAAGATACTGCAGGACTTAATATTAACTTATCATCGATCACATCATTCCACGTGCTTCTTGTTAATGCTGTGATTTCCGGCACAGCATGTATTCACCATTCAAGGATCGCCGAAACTGTCTTAGGCCGCAAGATCAACCGAACAACGATGTTGTGCTGCGCAAATTTGACTCCGATCTCGCGATGGCCCGCCTTCTGCTCCACCGTTATCATCGTGGGACTCGCGCCGGGACTCCTGGCGTCTTAGTGTTGAACAATATCTCCATGTTTTCGTACTTCGTCGGTGGTATGCCATGCCAAAACCATTGTTGTAACCAAAGTTTAGATGGACTTGATGTCCACATCATGCCTATAGTAAAAGTCCACAGGACACTATCAGAGGGTCAAACTCGTTCCAAAGGCATATTCCAGCACGATTGAAGTTGAACAGCGGTAAGTGTCTCCGATCAGAAAACGGCGGTTGCGGAACCCGCGGCGACTAAATAACACTCCAAACTGTCTCCAAGTTTGGTACATGTGCCTTATCGTTGAGCAAACGTTTCCGCCGCACTGTCAGCTGGCGAGCAGTGGCGGCGGCGTACCGTCATCCGAAGTCCTTGGCATGACGCAATTGCAGGGCAAAAACCGGGCTTTGAGCGTCAAGTCGACTGCTTATCAGTCCGAAGTATGCCCTCCTACGTCCACTGCTTCCTCTTTCACAACCCTCCAATATCTCTGTGAACATTTACTGATGAAAGGGCCATCTAACGATTCACACATGGCCACTGGCACGAGCAATGGCACTACTACTACAGAGTGCAGTCCGCTGCTTCAAAAAGTCAAGGGTAGTCAAGATACCCGTCTGCAATGTCATCAGGTCTCCCGCTCAACTAGACACTACATCCTCGGTGCCTTGTGGGCCGGCACATTTTTCTGTGTGAGTTAACTTAGTCTCTCAGAGGTCCCCCACAGCGTCATTAATAATTTTCAGAATTTGAACTGTAGGTACTATACTCAGACGGTCGATAACAACCCGGTAATCATTCAAAACCCCCTTCAGTAACAATGGTGGCAACGCGTGAGAAGGCTCACAAATTTGAAACTTGTTCGCTTCTAATGAGTTGTTGATAGTGTTACCCGCGATCACATCAGAATTCAAAGGATCGAACCAAGCCAGTTGGATTGGCACTGCGTACGGTCTCACGCTCTCAATTGCCATATGCATACGCAACATACTATGTCTCCTCAGATACCTGCTCTCAAGTTGTAGCTTCACGCCTCTCTACGGACGTCTATGCGCCATTCTAGGTCGACGGGCGGCGTGCCAAATTGCATTGACTGCAACCGCTCTCGGCACTCTACTCTGTGGGATCTCTAGAAATATTGTCGAGCTATCAATTGCGCGATTCGTGCGTACACTTTCCGTATATCTCTGGTGTTCCTTCGTGCTACAAAATTTTATGTGTCATTCAGATAGCCGGAGTAGGCGCGGGAGCACTTCAACTGCTTGCCATGTAGGTGCATACTCTGGTGAACGACAATGATTTACTCAACGACGCGAATCAAGGATCGTCTCGGCTGACTTGTACAGTATCCGAGTTCGTACGCCGACCTTGCCGCATTCTGCCATTCATCCTCGTCCAGGATCTCGGTTTACCCCAAGCATTTAGCAGCCTCTCGCTAGCCGTGAGCGCTTCGTTCGGACTTGCGTGACGTACTCTTAGCCCAGTGCTAGCTCGGATTGGGTCTCGGCGGCCCCATTGGTGGTATCTTGAACGATTTGTACGTCGTTTATCATTTATTTGTTGCGGGAAGCGAGCTCACTGTGCTGGAGATTTGGATGGCGCGTCGCGTTTTTGTGTCAGGTTCCGCCGTTTGTTATGGTGACCATCGTCGCCACGAACACATTGTGTTATGTGACACCAGTGGGTGTCTCACCTTTGCCCGCATGTGCAAGTATCAATGGCCTCTACAGGGCCAAGGTCAAAATGCAATAGAAGTTCTTTCTAGAATCGACTTTGGAGGTTTAATAACATTTTTCTTGACGGTGGGGATATGACGTGCGTTTCATCGGAGGCCGCGTGACTTATCTTACATTAGATCGGATCTACGCTTACCTGGCTCAGCACGAAATTTAATGACGATCTTCCTGTATGTCGTCAGCTATGTTGACCACGATACTGGGTTTTACAACCATTTATAGTGGACAGATCTTCAGGTCGTCATCCCATTGATACTTTCCCTACTTTTCTTGGCTCTTCTTTTCGTGGTTGAATGCTACATAGCTCCAGAGCCCATCTTTCCGCCTTCTCTCTTCAGAGAGAAAGTGCCAGTTCTTGTGAGCTTGAGCAACTACTTCTTGTCGGTTTGCAACTTTTCCGTCATGTACTTTATCCCGCTATGGTTTGAGACGGTGGCTTTGGATAGTGCATCCATCGCTGGTACGTTGCCTGCACGGCATATCAACATTCAGCACGATTGAAGATTCCTGTTTTCGGTGACTGTAGGACTCCACTTGCTTCCACATAGCCTTGCGATGGGGTTGGGTTCGTTGATGGGAGGGTTCGTTATAGTCTATTCCTGCTTCCCAGAAGCTGATTTTCAGGTGCTGCACAGCTGGTTCATTCATCGGACGGGTAAATACACGACTCTCAACGTCATCTTTGGTCTTCTTCCTCTCTCTGGCCTCATTCCCATCATCCTCATGAGGGAGGACTCGGGGTTCATTCCCAAGTGGATAGGTGTCTTCCCGGTCGGCTTTGGGAATGCAGTCATGTTTCTGACAGTGCTAAGTACGGAGTTTTTTGGAGGTTCTTTGGCGCGGTTGCTTACTTACAGTCATCGTCTATTTGTTTCTTCTTTCCAGTCGCGATACAAGCACACTTGCCAGGTATGTTACCAGACACATACGTGTTTGTCGCAGAGGAAACCTGAACATGTTTGTGCTCACAGAGTCGTCGATCCCCATTGGGACGGCGGTCTCACAGTTGTTTAGGGGACTTGGTGAGTGCCTCTTGGATTGGACGTCGCGATCGTACATTGATGTGTATCATTCTGTTTCATAGGGCAAATATCCAGCGTTGCTATCGCTACTGCTGTCTTTCAGTCCCGGCTCGACGTCGAACTACATGAGCGAATTCACGTTCCCGACGCAGAGAGGGTCAGCTTCCTTTTCCTCATGTACGAGATGCGTACTGATGATCTCGCTCAACCCCACCGACTCCCAACCGCCCTCGCATACCAAACTCGAATATGCAAAAAGATCATCTCAGAGATCCGACACTCGCTCAGTCTGGTGAGATCACTCCCCCCAGATCTCCAACGCGCTACGAGGGACGCGTATGCGTCGAGTTTGCGCACCGTGTTTGTTGTGGCGACGTTTTGTCTGCTTGTCTCCTACGTCCTGCGTTTGCCGGTGAGTTTCGTGTCCCTGGATCCTTCTTGGCGGGGGCCGCGTGCTGACGAGATGGCGTCTGATTGGCAGATTCCAGAGGCAGCGGCAATGGAGGAGAAAAATGCGAGTACAAGGCCGGTCGACGTGGAATCGGAATTGCATTCGCATCCTGGCGCTCGGGTGTGATGCCGTCTTAATCTGAGCTGAGACGCGGAGGGTCTCACCAGTGACGTGCTGGTCGTGCTGTTTCTGTGTTGTTCCGTGCGGATAGTTTTTGACTGAAAAAACAGTGTAGAAGGTGCCATCCTGCGTGGGTGGTGCCCAGTATGTTCTGTCGTTGATTCATCTGTTATCATTGTATCATTGTATGTCGAAGGTACCCTTGAAAGGTGTTGTGTTCGATGTCGACAAGTAGACGTTCTGCAAATACTGTGCCTGTGCAAATACTAGGCGCGTCTTCTTCATTCGCGTCTTCTCCATTCGCGTTTGCAGGCTTGGTGGGTGTACATATTCAGACGAGGATACGCGCCAGTTGACCAATAAGAGCGGATGTATCAAAGAAAAGGGAAGTTCAAGTTGGTCATGTGGCGATGCATTGAAGGCTCAACTACGTCTGCGACTCTCTTTCAACCATCATATTCACCTCCGGTTACACTTTATAACTTGTATGGTGCAGCCCAATTCAGTGCGTTCTGACACAATATTCGGCGTTTCTGGCAATGCCGCAGCGTCCAACACACGCCTTATTCTCTTATACGCCCTTCCAAGGACCCTGGCGACAGCAAACATATTCGCTATTCAGCTGTATCTTGGAGGATGCGTGGCGAGGAACGGCCGACTCAGTCCCGACGTTGGTTCGCTGTTGCAAGTTACCAAGTCTTTGGGACATGCGCGCCTTTTTCGCTCTAGACGTGTGCTGGACATGGTGACGTGCGGCTCGTTCTGGTCATGTCCACTTCTAATTCTATTCTCACGCATGAATTCGAGTCGATGTATGATGCCATCAGCGTTCAACGTTCAGCGTTGATTCCTATGTTGCGCATGTAGAGTTCGACGTGAAGTCCAAAGTATAAGCGGTCACGGAGAACGGGGACAGTGATTGCTTTGGCACCCTCTACGGACAAGAGTCTAGTCCTCACAAATGAATGAAACAAAGGTATGTAGTCTTTTGTCGACGTGACCTCCTTCATCTGACGTTAGTGTTTCTCTCAGATGTCGCCATTCCCGTCGCTCGCTCGCATCTACGCCCAGTTGTCCACACCCTTGTCTTGGGCTGAGAGCCGTTTTAACCGCGACTCGAATGTTTTGCCCTGTCAATAGGGCGAACAGTCAAAGAGCCCGGTCATTCGTAGAGAAGATCATGACTTCAAGTTGGATACCATGATCTTCGGGAATGCGGCCGATACGGAGACGTCTGCGGACATACAAGACCACAGCATAGCTTCCTTCATGTTCTACCCGCATTATCCACACATCGCTCTACCAGAAGTAGGGCACGTCATTCACTCGGTCAGCTTCATCACTCGCAGTGAGCCACGAATATATGGGTCTTGAAAAGTGTTATGGGTACGCTCAGAGTGCGATCGTGGTGGGTGTTCTGACGACTGATTCTAGAGGGAGCGACGAGGATCGCAATGGAGATAGAGATTAAGGGATGTATGGTCCCGAAGACGACAGTTATGATCTACCTGTCATGGACCGGAAAAGCAGATAACTTTGTGAACGCACTCCATCTCGCATTTCCCACATCTTGTTAAGGTGGGCTGGGAAATTGACTGCGATAGAGCAGGAGATCTGGTGTTTGTCAGAGGGAACAGGTAGCATCGCGACGGATTTAAATGATTGGGATTTGGTGAACAAAGCGTCCAATCGCCTCAATCAATGATAATGTTGGCACCCTGTATAAACCCGCTCTGCCAGCCCGCTCAGCGATAAGGGTCCTTGCTGTGAGCGCCGCATCCATCCATCATCCCAACCAACCCAACACGCCGTTCATCGGCCATGCTCGCTGAGAGTCTCCATTTTCCTCCCCTGGATCACTCCCTCTTGCTAACCGAGTTGGTCGACTTTCATATGGAAAAGAATCCCTCTTATCCGGTCTTTGTATACATGAATGAAGGCGTTCACAACACACTAACTGAAATCTCCTTTCTCGAATTCGGTCGAGCAGCTCACAGAGTCGCACATGCTCTTCGCCCATTCCGCCAAGGTCCCAACGGAGAGGTCGTCGTGATCATTGCCAACACGGACACGATACTCTATCATACCATTCTCGTGGGCTTGTCCGTTGCTGGATGGGTTGTACGTTCATATCTATCATTGCTTGTTCCCGCTCTCACATCCTGGTACAGCCGTTTCCGGTATCGCCGCAGAGTTCGGCGGCGGCAGTTGTCAACATGATGAAGAAAACAAGTTGCTCGCGTATCGGAACGATTGACCACGCTCATAAAGTACTCGTCAATGGCATCAGACGCGAATTCGAAGACGAGGAATTGACTGTCTATGAACTGCCAACTTTCCATTATATTTTCCCGAAACTTGGGCAGGAGGCTGCAGCTGATTTGTTCGTTCCGTATCCTCTTCCCATGAAACGTCCAGTCCTGGACTCTCCTGCCATCTACACGCACTCTTCTGGCAGCACCGGCTTTCCTAAACCCATTCCTCACAGCTATAGAATCCAGATCCAACGGATGAGGCAGCGTGCGTTACTGTGCACACCGTCACAACACGACTACTGACTATTTGTAGCATTCTTCCGCGCATATACTGCTTTTACTCCTCCCCGGCGGGTTGGTGCCATGGCACTGCCTCCATTTCATTCCTTCGGTATCCTCGTTCAGCTTTATGTACCGATTGGACACCTTGTTACAACTGTGGTCTATCCTCCACGCACATACAATGATCCACTTGCCCAGCCTGTGATACCGACGAGCGATAACATGATCGAGCAACTCAAGCATATAGACTGCAATATTTTGATGACAGTGCCAGCGTTACTTGAACAGATGGCTGCATCTGATGAGGCTATCGAGGTTCTGAAGGAGATAGATTCCGTGGTACGTACCATGTGATTACGACCCACGCCATGTCATACTCATCATTTCTAGACCTTCGCTGCTGGTCCTCTTCCCGTCGAGGTCGGCCAAAAGTTGTGGGCTGCTGGGGTAAAAATTTCCCTCGGTTATGGTGGGACAGAATTCGGAATGCCCATCATAGCAGCCGACAAGCAAGACATCGCTGACGGTGATTGGATGTGGATGCGTTTCGCTGAGGACCAGAATCTCAGGTTGGTTCCACAAGGGGACGATACATACGAGTTGCAAGTCTTGGTATGCAATGTTCCGCATCGTCATGGGGGATACTAACGATCCT